>RJWJ010008948.1:0-51723 GCA_004363605.1 Indri indri
CTAGAATGTAAGCTCAATAAAGTCAAAGATGAAGTCTTCTTGTTTTCCTTGTATTTCCAGCACTTAGCATTGTGCTTGGCAATAATAGATGCTCAGCGAGTGTTAAATAAATGAGGACTACTTTGGGGCACAGATTATCCACTCCTTAGGGCTATTACTTAATATCATTTTGAGTTTCCCGATGCCTGGAAATGTACCATACATATACCTGGACTTCGATAATTTTTTTTTATTGTTAGCGTTAATTAAATAGAAACCTTGAATTGTCAAATTGAGTGTATGAGGTATGCTTGGGGGATTAGGGGTACATTTGTCATGAAACAGCTTATTACTCCTTGAATCCAAATTTGAATATTGGTCAGGAACTTTGAATAAGACTTTCATATAGCCCTGCCAAAAAAAACAGTTCAGTCTTGTAAGAGAATTGAATTAACCATGTAAAATTTGGTACAGATTTATCTTGAATTCAATATATTCTAAGAAAAACAGAATTATTCTCCTCTGGCTTGGCAAAGACATCGATACAAAAATCTTGAGACCAAAATTATGATGAACAGGCAATTATCTGAAATCGAAGGAAAATTAGAAGATTGGATGAGAAGGAAGGAAGAGTCCTCCAGAGGTGTGTCCATGAGCCGGGCTCACCTGCAGTGAATAAGAGCAGTAAGAAGTAGACAGAAATTCAGGCCAGTCAAGGAGGGGGGATTTATGAAATTTTCTTCTTTGTTTGATTTTCCTTCTTCTGTGTTAGAGAAATAGAGGAGCTCTGGCCGAGGCTGTTTACTAAAATGTCTTAAAAATAAATAATTTATAATAATATTTGAGAATATGAATACATGTGAAATGAATAAACTCTGTCTTTCTGAGAGAATAATTCCATATGTTTCATCCATCTCCTTCCCTCATGGGGTGTCATTGCCCCGAAAGCAAATGTGGCTAATTACGACCCAACCCTCATGAGGAGGCCGGGCAGATTTCCTGGGACTTAGATGTTGAAATGACGGGGTTTGCTGGTTGCTCTTGGAGTACATTTTCTTCTGTTGGCTTTCTTGTTGCAATGCATTTCAGAAGAATGCTTATCTCTCTGCAATATTGTCCTGCTTCATTTTATGAATAAAAAGCTTTTTTGCTAATCCCTGATTTTCTAGATTATGATTATTGTGGCCAAATGCAATTCTAAGATTTTGTGAGTTAGCAGATTTTGGTCATCTTTAATAAATCACAAGCTAGGATTAGGGAACATATGTTTTATTTATGTTTTTCAGAATTAATTGTCCAATTTACTTTAGAAGTAAGCCTGGAATATTGAAATCAAGGTGTATAAAATAGGAGTGATTATTAATTTCAATTAAGTATTATTTATATTCAAAAAAACTTCTGATTACATTTTTTTACAGAAGTCATCTGTAGTACTTTCAAAATATGACTGAATCTTTAAAAGTTAGCTTGTCTTTATTATTTGTATTTATCCATGACTTGTTCCCTATATATTTCTAAAGATTTTAGACTTACACTGGAAAACAAGACAATGGGAAGAAAAACAGAACAAAGTTCAGTTAAAGTGAGCAGAAAAAATGGATCTAGTTGCTGGAAATATCTATTTTGCAGAGTGTGCATAATGTTTTCTAAATGTAATAATATCCTTTCTCACTCATTGTGTCTGTGATTCTCACGGCAACCTGTCGTTGGCCCTATTTACTGGTTCACTCTACATTAATCAGATGCAATATTATTTGGTAAATAATACATATTTAACATTAAAGGATAAGGTATTGTAGTAGAGACAGCACAGCTAACTGAGGCACAGAGCTGTTACAGTACTTTTCTAAACACATTCAGCCTCCCCAGTGACAGACACAGAGCTGTCATTCTTCAGAAACCTGGAATGACCTCTCATGAATCAGAAATGTTTTGCCAACCAACAGTAAGTTATGCCTGGAGACTTCTGACTTTAAAATAAAAGAAAAAAGAAAGCAGAGAAACTCTCAAAGGCTATAGGGCATTTCCTTGGCTTACCCTGTCAACAAGCAAAGGCTCTCTCTGAGTTTTTGGCGTTTTTTCCTGTTTTTTTTGTTTTGTTTTGTTTTCAACATGAGCAAACTCACCTTTGATTCTTCCACATTTAGAAAGATTCAGTGCAAAGGTCTTTTGCTGTTGGTTTTCAAGTCTGTTTTCAAGGGAATAAAAGATTAGCGTATTTGAATGTTGTTTTTATGCTCAAACCAGTAGTTGGAGAAATTTCAGCCTTGCTGGGCTGTCCTGTTTGGCTCCCATGATGCACTGCTCCCCACTCCAGTCCTGCTCTACCCCTCAGGAGGCAGATCTGTGAGGTCCACACCTGCACTGCCTTGTCCTGTGCCTTTTGGAGGAGTTGTCCATGGAGAACCTAGCCAAGGCATCAGAGAGAGGGCAAGAAAACACCAGCAGGGAGTGCGTTCCCTGGTCTCCCTCACTGTGGGTGGAGGGAAAGGTAGATCACCTCTGGCTGCCTGCATCCTGCAGAACAGTGTGACTCCACAGTGCTGCACCTGGGCTAGTGCCTTTGTGAATAGTCTTTTTATTAAACCCTCCACGAATTATCATGGGTTAATTTGCATGGGCTCTTTCCTGCCGGAACCCTAATATATACACAGAGTTTGAGTGGTTCTTTACTCTATATGAATTTTAGTCAGAAAAATGTCTTGAAATCTGGAATCTTCTGCATACTGATCATGGATGTTTGAACAAATCACTTAACCTTTATTTTTTAAATGGAATTCAAAGCACTTGATTCAAGAGGACTAACCAGGAAGATTAAATGAAGTAATCTATGTTTACATAAAGTACCTGGCACCTAGCAGTCATTTTCATTTTAAAAAAAATTAATGCTAATTGAAGAGCCCTATTTTCTTCTAAAATATCACAGCTGTTTATATGCTGTGTGCATCATCTTTAACATGTGTAATAAGAGCGGGGCCTTATTATCATGGATTCTACTGCATTTATACCCAATGTCAGAGTTAAGAAAACATCAGAATTATGTCCATTAGCCACATAACTAATGTTGAAAATATTTGGCTTTCCAGGCAGCCAGGGGAGATGTTGCCAGAACTATAGTTGTTCTGGGAATAAGCAGTAATAAACATATGATTTTCTTTTTTTCTTTTTCCTTTTTGCTGGGACATCCTCTTTTTCTCAAAATAGTACAACTCATTTATCTTGCTCAATAAACCAGTTTTTTTAAGCAGGGAAAAATGAAGATATAAAAGTGCCTAGAAGTTTCAGCTCCCTTTCTTTTTTAGAATCCTATTTTTATGCTCAACTCTCAATCCTCAGTGCTCTTAACAGGCAATAATAATCTAGATGGTCCAAAAGTCCTATAAAGAAATTAAATATAGAACTGTTAGACCATTCAGTCCATCTAGATTATTATTGCCTGATGATAGTGCATGTATATACACACACACACATATATATATATTCCTGATATTAGGATATATGGCAGCATAAGACAATCTCTTCCCAGAGGTCATATTCGATCTGGAAGTGTGCAATCTGGCATGGGCATGGAAATGGTGATTAACATTTAGATGAGTAGGAAGAAGTTGGTTTTTTTATGTCGTGATTTTTTCTTAATCTTGCTATTCTTGTAATTGGAAAACCTGAACTGTATGCCATCTACATTTCCTCCATTGACTATGGGGAAAAAAGAAAATAGTGACCATTTAAGGATATTGTGAAATTGGGATATTATTAATACAATAGAAGGAAAGGAAGTAATTTCTGTGGGAAAGGTGTGAGCTATGCAAAGCTGAAATAGCATTTACCTTTAATTTTAAGAAAGATAATGAAAAATTCTAAAGAATATTTTTTTAAAGTCAACCATACACTGAGCACTCAGATCTTGGTTTCTAATAAACATTCTCTAATAAAATGAGCCGGGGTTCCTTGGAGAAATGTCTGATTGTAGGACTGGGGCAGGAAATACACAGTGGTGAGCCTGGAGCACTTTGTAGTGCCAAAAGGTAAGGGATTTCTATTTTTAAAAAAGGATGATTATGAAAATATGTTAAAAGGATAAAGGAGCCAACTGAAAGAGCTCCCAATAGATGAAGCTAGAACACATTGAGCAACAAAACAATATAAAAAAAGGAGTATCGGATCTAATAATCTAAACTGTAAAATAAGTATCTGTGAGTTATTGCTAATATCAATAAATGAATAAATAGATAGATGGGGAAAATATATAAGCCTGTGAAGGAGAATTTCAAATAATTTATATAGATATTTTGCCCTCAAGCAGATAGAGCATGGCTCCACACTCCTAAACTGTGGTCCGTTAGTAGTAGCTTCCTTACAAGGAGTACAGAAGAAAAGGCGGAGGAAAAGAGTAAATTTAGCAGAGAGAAACCTGACAAATACAATCTCAACCAGGTGATCCAAATTAACACCCACAGTGGCAAGTCATGTTTTGCACCCTTGATATTATGTAATGAGAAGGGCGCCTCTGTGGACCTCCTTCCAAAACCCCCGTAACTTTAGTAATCGTAAGGCAAACATCAGGCAAACCCTAATATAGGGGCATATCGCAAAATGCCTGACCAGTACACCTCAAAACTTTCAAGGTCGTCAAAAACAAGGAAAACTGAGATGTTTTCACAGCCAAGAGAAGCCAAAGAAGACGTGATGACTAAATGTCATGCGGTGTCCTGGATGGGTCCAGGAACAGAAAAGGATTGGGTCAAAACTAAGAAAATCTGAATAAAGTACAGACTTTAGTTGACAATAATGTATTCATGTTGGTTTATTAGCTCTGGTGAATGTAACATGTTCATGTAATACTCATGTAAGATCTTAATACTAGGGGAAACAGGGTATGGGAATTCTCTGTACTGTCTTTGCAATTTTTCTGCAAATCTTAAATTGTTTTCAAATAAAAGTTTTTAAAAAAGAAAACCACAATCCTGTCACGTTAAAAGATATTGCAACTACTCATTTCTATTCACCGTCCAGATGCTACAAGGGTACCTTTCTTTTTTGTTTTTTAATTAATTAATTAATTAATTAGTATTCTTTTAATCTACCATAGTTGTACATATTTGGGGGGCATATGTGATATTTTGATACATGTACAAATATGATGAAAATGCCTTTGTTTCAATACCGGCTGCTACCTGCTGCCTAGGGATGATCCTTTACCAATCCAGTTGGGCCCATCAATCTCTTTTTTCCCCCAGATCTATCAGTATTATATTTGTCAACAAGTAAGAGAACACTTGATCACAATGCTGAAAATAATAGGGGTTTCTGTTTCTGATGTAACGAGAAGCCCAGAGGTGGATGAATAGTGCCTCAGTAGTGACCCTATTCAGGCTGATGCTTCTGAGAGTGTCTCAGTCCCTCCCCCTTGAGCACGAAAGGGCTGCTACATCTTCAAAGCAGGGAAAGAGGACAGAAGGAGGCAACAGTCACACCTTCCCCTTCTCCATACCCTGCCTTCCCCCATGCAGTTATCTGCCTTTGTCTGATTGCTCAGCAGAGACCCTGCTTTTCCGGACTCTAGAAAAGCTCAGCAAAGAAGTCAGGGTTTGGGAGTGGTTGTGGATACATCCAGCTCTCAGTGTCTGGCATTCTAAGAATATCATGTGATTTTTATCATTCTTTGCAGGGGACTCTGATTTTTCTGGACTTGCGTTAGCTCTAAATCCGAGGCGTTGATACAAGGCAATGTTTCCAGCTGCATTTGACAGGTGTCTTCTGTGATCATATAACTCTCTCTAAATTACCATAGCTCTGTTCTGGGGGTGCAAGGGATGGGGGCGTGAAGCTGAGAAACTTTCATTGAAACTTTCACTGAACAGCTCACTTATTGGACACCCACTTGATGAGCAGAAAAAGGGAGCACTTTTTTTATACCAACTAGAAGAAAAGGAAAAACATTTATTTTATCATAAATTTCCAGAATCATTTTATTTTTCTTTTATAGATTAACAGAAGCATCTGATTTTAATGGATTTATGAGAACTCTGTTTTCCGCTGCAAAATTGAGGCATACATCAGAGAAGCAGGAAATTTTTATTAAGGATTCAGGAAATCAGGGTAGACTATTTGTAATTAGAACTCTTGAGAACAGGCCTGGAGTCAGCTTTTTATACACATGTGGCTTAAGGTGAGGAGCTTGGGCTGTGAGCCACATTGTCTGGATTTGAATCTCTGCTCTACCAGAGCTGTGGCTTTGTGCTTTTCACTAATATCAACATTTCTGTGCCTTAATTTCATCATCTGTAAAATGGGGACAACAATAATATAATAGCTACCTAAGATGTGTGGATTCAGTTAATGCATGTAGAGCTCTTAGTGCCCAACACATAGACGGTAGTTAATACATATTAGCTATTGTTATCATTAGCAGTGATGTCAGTATTACAGGAGAGCAATGAAAGTGCCCTCACTATTTATATTATTGTGTACTATATGTAATTTATCTTTTTTCTCTTTCCCTAACCTTGAATGTCGCTAAACACTTGTATCTAGAGACAGGAAACCACTTCCTGTCGTACTGCTAAAACTTGTTATGTGTCTATGTGTATATTTTCTTTCAAAGATGAAATTTAAGTAGCAGAACTCATTCATTAGGTATGGCTATAAAGCAGATTGACCTCAATTGTTAATTTCACTTTCCAGGAAGAAACGTAAGCTCAGTGCACCCTCCTGACCTTTCATTGCTTACCTGGGAAGGCTCTGATTTGTGAGTCTAGCTGTATATGGCAACTTACTGTTCATAATGCCTCAACACTTTTGGGTTAATATTTTCAGAATTAAAACCACTAATTAGTGGAGACTCTTCTATTAAGGTGTATATAGAGGAAAAATTTTTATCAAGAAGTAAAGGTTGGGGTAGGCATGGAAGGAATAATACCTCCTTTGTTTTAAAGGTGACAATGTACTCTGTTTTCTTGTTTACTGTTTCATAAGTTTACTTCAGTTTCCTTGTACTGAATAGTACCTACTAAATAGTACAATCGTATTTCTGTTTGCTGGCCAGGGTAATGTTGAAATAAGAGCAGGAATTACCAAGTAGATATGAGGTTAGGCTTGTTATTTTCATTTATTCTCTCCTTTGAATAAGATCTGTTAAATAATTCCTGGTTGGGAGAAAGGGTGTTGATTTTCTCATGTATTCTAAGGAATGTGTATAACTCTATTACACAGACGTAGGGTTTTAACCCCTGCAAATGTTTTATATTACTCTGTAGGGGTAGGAGGGCTCCAGGTTTTGAGAGGCCTAAAACTCATATAATCTAGGAGTCTTATTTAGGAGAATGAATACAACATTCTGAATAAAAATCAATTATTGATTTATAATGAAGAAGAGTTTCACAACAAATTAAAAATTTATGAAAGCTGGCAAATACCCACAAACAGTACAAAATCCAGAAATATAAGAGTGTTATTTATAAAATATCCAGTGAACTTTCTTTCCTATCTTAGTTGACTGCCTACTCTTTGATCAACTCTTTCTTTGACAACTGTTTTTTAATATCCCCTTCTATAGAAAGAATAAAAAGATAATCCAGGCTTTCCTTAAACCACATACATATATTCCAATAAACCTAAGCTAAATGTATCCCTGATACAATTTCCTCTTATCTAGATAGCAAAATATCGAAGGCCACTCCAGCTTACCTGACCCAAGGAAAGTGTGACAGTTGGTAAATTGCAAGGAAAAGAGGGGACTTAACAAACTGTGGCTAAAATATATGACCGTCTGAGCGCACTGACATAGCCCCTCCAGGGCTTTGGAAGAGGCCCAGGCAATTGACGGGCCTTGAAGCTTAAGCTTCATTTGTTTCATAATTAATTCTCCTCTGAGGGACAAAAGTACATTGACCCTTCCTCTCACCAACAAAAGGACACTTTATATTATCCATGTGTTTTCCTCTCCTGAAGACTCCTAATTATTGGATGACATCAATATGCTAAGATAAGGATAAGAAGAAATTGTTTTCATTAAAAAAATAATGACTATGGCCAATGTTTTTAAAGATTTACTTGCTCTTTAAACCAGATGTTTAACCAAGATCTATTGTGTACCACGTATTAAGTCTAAATTACCAATGTACCCATAGAAAGAACTGTAAAAATATTTATGAATTATTTACTCACAGACTTCAAACAGGCTGAATGGGTGTTTGTTTTTATCTAACAGGTTATGTTTTGATTATAGTCTAGTGACCTTGAACTTATGAAACTTTTTATCTTATACTTTTCATTTCATAAGTCTTATATTTTATATTAGGGAGACAAAATCAATCAACACATAATACAGAAATCACTCTAAATCTTAAAATATACCTTAAACTAAAATGAATCCATTGTAAGTGAACTATGAAGAAAGAAGTAAATTATTAATGGTCTATTCTTCTTCCCTGATTAGTAAGTCATAGTTAGCTACAACACTGTCGGTACCCTGGACTTTGAAGAATCCCATGGCTGGCATCAGTGTTAAATGCAAAAAGGCTGTGCATGATTGTAGCTACCCTCAACAGAAATCCGACTTCTTACTAACAGCATGAGGGAGCCCAGAATATGAACTTGCAAGTTAGAATGGTTTTCATAATTCTGGCACAGCTACTTGCTAGCTATGTTAATTTTAGGTGAATAAATCAACTTTCCCTAACTTTAGCTTTTTCTCTGTAAATGGGAATATGTACCTCATAGGACAGTTGTGAGAATAATTCAGAGTAATAAAGTACCTGGCTCTCCTTGTGACACGTTACAGCCCTTGATAAATGTTCTTTTCTTGCTTTTCTCCCTGTTTCCTTTCCAAGTGAACACACATCTTTTGTCATAAATCACTTTATTTTCATTCAGCAAATACTTGGGATCCTATACCATGTACCAGGGATTTTGCCAAGTGCAGAGGATTTACAAAGCTGATTAAAACGTGGTGCCCCATCCCAGAAGCTCATACCGTGGTGGAGGCCAGAAAAACTGACTAGAGTGTAATGTGATAAATGTGGCCACAGGCTGTTCAGAATGTTCAGAATGAGAGCCCCATTCTTGTCTGCTGCGTGACCAAGGTCTGTCTTGCTTTTATTTCCAGCATCCCATTTCAGGAGGCATCATTTCATGCATTTCTATTTCAGTATATCCGTCTTGTGTTTCTGTTACCTGACCCTGTGAGAGTCCCTCACTTTAATTCTCCACACCGAGGCTGATGTCTGCCTCTTTCACTCCTCTCCACGCAGGTTAATACAGACCGGACTAGTGGCCTCAAAACATTTTTGATTGTGCTGCCTCTCAGTGAAAAATATAAAATTTTGCCATGCAGTCCAATGTCAATATAGGTATTTTATGTATGTTTTTATTAGTGTATTTTCATTATAAAGCATACAAAACATAATTTTTAAGATTGGTTGATTAAATTAGGCACTTGTGCTGTCATGCTATGTGTGGGTTCCTGAAAAACTCTGTATCTTGCAAAATTACTTAATAAAAATATTAAGGCTTAAGTTTTCCCATAGAATTAAGACGAAATCACCCAAACCTAGAGCAATTTAAAAACAGAGTGCAAATAAGAATGATAACAATCCAAACAAATATTAGCACAGTTAAATCGCTATGGACATTGACACCTGTCTAACCACCAGTTAGTGTTTTGTAGCCTTGAATCCTGGGGTCATATACATCCTCCTCTGATATGGAGATCTGGAAGGGTCCTTGCTTCTAATGGACACCATTTTCATCAAAATTGAAAATCTTACCCCAGGTGTACACTTTTTCATTAATTCATTGTTTTAAGTGAGAGGGACTTGTCTTTGCACTTTCTACAACTGCACTTGAAGCTTAACCTATTGGAAAGCTGAGTAATTCTTAAAGTTCCTGAATAGGCCACTGCTGGGGGAAAAAAAGGCCCTTCTGTAGGTTTTCGGCTTCATTCTTAAGGTTTTCAAACATTGCTAAGCTTTTCTCTTTGATTGTGAGAAAGCTTGCCCAGGATTGCTTCAGAACATTAACATCTGGGGAAGATTCATGCATGAACCAAAACAATGGCTATATCATACTGATATCATTCCCCTGCCTAACAGTCACATGTGAGGAAGTTCATGTCAAAGAAACGTGGAGCAGAAGAGATTATCTTTTAAAAATGGTACTTTTATTTGTGCATAGTACGAAAAAGTCTTAATAATTTAAAAGAAAGAGATGCATTTAATACATGGCATTATTTTTCAAAATAATTTTTTGACAGACCTGATTAGATTGCTTATCTTGCCATTTACCTAACGGCATTGGCTTGTGCTTGAATTATCAGCATTGTCGTTAATCTTTAGTTTCTTGGAAGGAATCCTTAAACCATTTGTCCCTTTTGTGAGGGCTGGTTTCTTAAAATTGAATGCTACAATCCATTCCTTTATTGAACCAGGTGCCCACATTATGTATTCAATAAGCTCAAAGCACAAATACAATTTTAAGATCTCTCCTCTCAATCCTTTGCCTTATGAAACTCCTACTTTTCCCTTAAGGGTCTCCATCCTCAATAAGCAAAACCTGACGATCTGACATAGGCACTAAGTTTAAGTGCCAGGGTCAATCACATTTTAAACATTAATATCCTGCCTCTTGTCTTCTGTAAAAATAATATAAAATCAAGCCGTAATATTTTCTTCCAGCACCCAGTGGAATATCTTATCTGGCTCCTCTAGTGAGCGCACCCCTCTGTGGAGACAATAGAACATCAGTGGTGCTTGGCCTCCAACCATCGTGCGGGGCCTCCCAATTAGTGCCCCCGCTTTAACACTTCATCATAAATGTGGTTTATAGAAGTTCTTCTGGCACTACTTAAAAAAATAGCTGTGTGTTTGCAGTCGGTCTAACTGTACCAGTGTTCACTGGACCTTTCTTTTTACAGATAAAATGATAACAGACTGAGGTTGACCCATTTTTGATAATGACGTACTTTGTCAACTACTACATTATCATTAGATTTGGCTTTCATGTAAATCTTCAGTTATAGATGTTATTTCTCTATGCCACCTATATTTATCTCTATCTATGTATGTATTTATCTAGCTATTGTCTATCTTTTCGCTTTCTTATGACTGTATTACAAAATGGGGTAGCCCTTTAAACATGTTTTTAGTAATTTGTAATCTGTTAGCCTAAGGTAGTGTTTTGCTGTTACTTTGGTTGTTTCTTAGAAATAACACTAATTTCCATTCCCATTGTGTATTTTTTATTCAGTGCAGGGTAGTGTAGAAAAAGCAAAAATGAGTAATGAGCATAGTTATTCATTTTGAAGCATTACATTGAAATAAAAATTTAAGAATATAATAGCTCATTTCAGCCTATTTAAAATATAATAAAGTAGGGACAAACTGTACAAATAGTTTTGTGTTTAATAGAGATCTGATAGTGTTTTATAAACTGCTCGAGAAAACTTATCAACCTTTCCCAATCATATGGAGTTAAATTCATTTACGTTTTCTAGTCAAAGAAAGGCTTGGGTCCGTGACTGTGAAAACAAGGTAATATACAGAATATGCAGTTCTAATAATTGATAATTACATTATTAAATTTCAACTTAATGAATACCTCAGGGCTTTACACTCTGTTATTAAGATGGCTTAAGAAGTAGCCCTATTTTTTGCAGCTACGTAAAATGGAACATGGAATACTTTCATAATGAAAGAAAAAATATCTATCTCTTCATAATATCTAGCTGAATTATCCCTGTATCTAACAAGTCTGTTATTTCAAGTGATTGCAAATGCTGAAAGAAGCTTATTTTATTCCTTTTAATTTTTAATTATGTGTATATAGATACACTAGTATGTGTGTTTTTGATGATGTATCATTCTTTTAAAACATCAATTTGAATCATTTTGAGTTGAAAGTGGAGTTTAGTGTGTAATAGAATGGTGTGAATATTCTTTAATAAAGATTTCAAGAAGACTGTGTATCCAATTATTTTAAAAAAATGTAGCCACTGTAGCTGTACAGCTCACATTTGTGTATACTATAGAAGGTATAGTTAGCCATTTATTAAAGTTACAATTAATATCAATTATATGTCAATTATTGCTACCAACATCTTTTAAGAAAGAGAAGAAAACTTCTTTGTTAAGACTTCTATTGATAAATAATAGTAATTAACATTCATTAACTGATGAAAGTCAATCCAGTCTTAAAAAACATTTTCAGCCAATCTTGAAATGGCATTAAATTCTCTCTCTCTATATATATATGTGTGCGTGTGTGTGTGTGTGTGTGTGTGTGTATGATCTTATAATAATGGTTTTTATATCATGTCTTAGAATAAGATACACAAGACTTGGCATTTCTGATCTTGCATAATCCATTTGTTTCATTGTAAAAGTTTAAAATATCCGTTATCATAGAGCACCTTGCTGTTCTTGAAGCTCCTCCAGTTATGTCCCTTAAGAGGTTAATAAAACAGCAATTTTAAAGTTTTTTCCCCTTATCTCCAGTATAACGTTTCTGTCACATTATGGCCATTTTCTCCACAACCTTGAATTTTTCTCTTTTGGCCAAGCTTTGTGATTTAATAAGATGTCACCTTTGTGAAGCATTGAAGGAACTGTGTAAAAATGTGGAATGAAAAATTGACATGGCAGTCAATATCCACTGAGCAATTCGGCCAAGTACACGACCAAACGTTGCGATGCTTTTTGAAATATTACAAAGCCTGCTGAGGAAGGAAGTTGGAATTTTACTTTGAGAAAGAACATTGAGAAATAGAACATTTATATATATTTTATAGGAACCTTAATTAGTAATGAATTAATATGTATCTTATGTAACATGAATTAATAAGTATCTTATTTGTCTTTTTTGCATGAAATTTCAACATCATTATCTTGTTCTATGCACTTTTAGTCAACAAAATTGTGTTCCATGAACATATCAGTTATATTATGTGAATTGTGAAAATTACTCTTTGGGATTTTTTTTTTTTTGCATCAAATGCAATGATATACAGTTAATTTCTGCACAACACTTTGCCGACCTTTATGTGTTCTGAAGATTTGCTATGATCACCATCTAGCTGTTGTATAATTACATAAATGCAACAAGTGATACTGACCTAGAAAAATTTTACTTTACAGATCAAATTAGGGAAATTAACATCTAGTTCCAGTAGCAAAAATAAAATATAGACTTCCAATGCAACAGTTATTTTGGTTCTCTTCTATCCTCTGAAAGTTGTTTAGTGTCATTCCTTAGATGAGATTATGCTTTTTCATCTTGTGAAACTCAGTCATGCAAAATAAAAAATGACCTTTTTTCAAATACAAACAGTAATTATAATAGCAATAGACAAAATCATATAAAAAAGTATTTGTGGGCCGGGCGGGGTGGCTCACGCCTATAATCCTAGCACTCTGGGAGGCCAAGGCGGGTGGATTGTTTGAGCTCAGGAGTTCCAAACCAGCCTGAGCAAGAGCAAGACCGCGTCTCTACTAAAAATAGAAAGAAATGAATCGGACAACTAAAAATATATAGAAAAAATTAGCTGGGCATGGTGACACATGCCTGTAGTCCCAGCTACTCGGGAGGCTGAGGCAGGAGGATCGCTTGAGCCCAGGAGTTTGAGGTTGGTGTGAGCTAGGATTTCAGCTAATCACTGGAGTGAATTTTCTTTCATTTCCTTACGTCTACGTCATTTCACAAACAGATGGTGATTCCAAAGAATTGCCAATTTGGTCAGATCTAACTATGCAAGTCAGTGATTCTTGCCCTGACTTCAAATTGCCAAGCATGTGTTTGCTGCCTGGGAAAACAAACCCACAGATCGCGATGTCCCAAGCATCTGGAATTCTCTGCAACTCCAGGTTCCAGTTCTCTGCTGGAAACTCTACTTTCAGATGTCTGATACAGATACAATAATACAAACGGGAATCAACACTGGGCTGCAGGCCCTTTTTTCCCTGTGGTCCCTGCTCTAGTGGATTTTACATCTAGTGAGGAAAACAGAAAATTAAATCATTAATGCTTAAATAACAAATTAGTGACATTACTATGAATAAAGTAAATCAGATGTTATTCATAGGGAATAATAAACATGGGTGATGGCTCCGAGGGACTCATCCGGTGATGTTACCTAGTGATGTTACCTACGTTTGTTGAATGTTCACATCCCTTAGTCATATTGATCCTTAATAAAGGAAAATACCTTAAGAAACTTTTTTACATTGGATTTTGGAGTTTGATGGGGGAATTAAAAGTCAGAAGAACCTATTTCAGGGATTGTATTCAATGCAGCTATTGTCTTTCCAACCCTTTAACTGGGTTAGTGATGGGAAGCCATAGGCTTTGGACCTACATAGATTTGGGTTCCAAATCTGTGTATAGTATTTGTTAGGTGTATGAGATTTGGAGAAACATTTAAGTTTGTTAATTCTCAGTTTCCTCTTCTTTAAAATATGTGACTATTATCAGCATCATAGGGTTATCATGAGAATTAGATGACATAATATATGCGAAGTTTCAGTATCTAGTAGGTGCTTAATTCATAATATTTTTCTCCCTTTTTCCATTCTATGACTCTGTGTTCATTGTAAGACCCTCATTAGATGATGTTAATTAAGATGACATCATTAGAAGTTAGGAGATCTAATTTCCAATTCTGCTACTAACCTGTTGCAGGACCTTGGCCAGTTATCCAATCCTTTTTGTTCCTTAGTTTCTGATATGCAAAATGAGGAACATGAACACAGTAATCTTTGTGGTTCTTTTCTATTTTTTCTTTTTTATTCTTAACATTGAAAGATGCGAGTGAAATAGAATAGGAAGGGGAAGGAAAGAAACCTTAAAAAAAGAAGATTTAATTCAAAAAACTGTTTCTGCTTATCTAGGTTATCCTTTAAAAAAAAATGTTCACAGCATAATTTGAGCACTTACTGTGTGCCAGACACCTTGCAAAATGTTACAGCAAAGGTAAGTGAGATGCAGTTTTTATCTGTGTTAGGGCTCAAGTTTAACGCCTGGCAGTTTCTAAAAGCCAAAACACATTGGATAGGTGAGGCTAGATCTGGGACCTGGCATGACTCCTGGCACCAATGGAGTCACACAGGGGCCAAGAGCCAGGCCCAGCTGACCATCAGCGTAGAGCCCATCAGGTGCAGTGTCCATATGACCAAGAGATCCAGGGAGCATTGAGCAAAGGTTTTCTAAAAATGATGTAGGGAGTTCTTCATAGATGACTAGAATGTAACAACAGAGAATATTAAGGGTCAGTGCTGGCTTTAATGCATGACTATCCAAACCCCAGTGATTGGACTGAGAACCTAGAGTAAAACAAGAGTCTCTAAGGAGAGCCAAACAGGAACTAAAACAGGATTTGCCCAGAGCAGGTTGGAGACCAGCGTGTCGGGCAGGACACAAGTCGCAACTGCCCAGTACACGATTTACCGCACTGGAGCTGCCAGCTGGGAGAGGCAGAAAGACATTGCTGGACGGACCCAGACTGGTGAGGAGAGACACGGAGGATATTTAAACACTCACTGCCCTGTGTTTGAATGGTCTGGGCCAAGCAAGTCAGCAGGGATAGTTTTGGGGAAAAAAGGAATTTAAAGAAAGGGCAATGAGAGCAGCTGTCACCTGTCCTCTCCCAAGCTTACCATCAAGTAGGAGAGCTAGGGGAAATCTGCCTGCAATGAAAAATTTGTTAAGGATCTTCAGAAATTTGTAAGAAGAGGACTTCAAAATATGGAAGGGACATCTGACTGAAAGGGTTTATGAACAGAGCTTGAAGGGATGGGGGGAATGTTGATGGGTTATTGTGAGTTTTAACGCTGGCTGAATGTTGGAATCAACTGTGTCACCTGGGTTGCTTGTAAAATATATTAGCTTATGGTTCCTTTCCTTTCTTGATGATCCTGATATGTAACTTACGCTGAAAAGGTGCTATAGGAGATTGTTCCAACTAGTAGGTATGCCAGGAGCAAAGAACCCAAGACAAAGGATAGACTTGCTTGGGGGCCAGAGAGTCGTCTGGTTCTGCTGGTACATGTGCTGGGCTGATCCACTGGGGGAGAGAAAATAGTACACCATCACACAAACAAACAGGGCCAGTGACAAAACCTTGACAAACTGTCTAAACTGGGAGAGATAGAAGACAGTGTAAAGTCTGGGAGGCAAGGATGGTGAGAGTTTCTGGAGAAATGGGATGGACACATAGTGAAAAATCCAAACACACAAATAGACGGAAATTAGCAAAATGTAGCACAAATTGCAAAGCCATACAATTCTTACTTTTCCCTCCATTTTGATCTTATTCGTTATCAAATGTACAAAGGCTGCTTATTCTAGTTGCCTTACGTGTTGACCTGTTGATTTCATGCATGTTTAGTGAAAAACATAGTATGCCGCAATTTCTTTACATTTAAAGATTTAAACAAAAACAAACAAACAAACTTTGTCCACTTAAAACTCCCATGGTGATTATTGGAGGGCAAGTGTGTGAAAGCTCTATTTATAGCATGTGTTCTCACAAAAAGCAAGAAGTACTTAAACTCTGTGTAAGAGTATGTAGGTTAAATTGCAACTGATGATAACACAACTCTTAGTACACATTTCATTAACACTGTCAACTGCTCTCAGCATTACCGAGTGAATTGGCAATTCTAATTTATCTTATATAACCTATTTTTCAAAGAATTTTTGCTCGAACTTTCTCAACTAAATCCTTTTTCAGGAACTATCTAATCTTAGAAGATTCCAGTCCATTTAAACAAGATGCTGAAAAGTTAACGGAGGGGAAAAAAAAAACTTTTTGCCTACTTTGGCTTTAAAGACCAAGGGGACAGTAAACCACCTCAAAGCCTGTCTTCTCATCTTCTCATTGTTGAGCCCTTTGTTGTGAGGGGACGAGGGGTGTGATTTTTACCCCTGTAATCAGTTGCTGTCAAGATTAGCTTTCTAAAGGTTTGTTGAGGGGGCGTTACGGAAGTATTATGTGTGGTCAGTGGTCTCTCACCCTTAGCTGATAAAAGGAGGCTGAGTGTGAAGGCAGCAACCTCCAGTCGGGTCAGCTTGGCTGGAGGAGTAAACTAACCTCCAGGCGGCCCCCTTCCCACTGCCTGCAAACATTCCTGGAATAAAGGAAGATGAAATCGGAAACTATCGCGTTGTGGAATGTTTGACTTTCTTCTAGAAAATATGGAAGGTAAAGTCATTGATATTTTTTTTTCCTTCCAGAAATATTTGGCAGCTTTGATAAAGAGATATTGGGGTTGGAACTGGAGAGTTGAGTGTACAGAGACATTTTTCCACCAGCTAATATTGTTATTTTAACTCTTATTATTGCAATTGACCATCGGCTGCATCCACACATAAATTATGTGTGTAAATATCATCTCTAGAATTTGCTGCATTCTACATGGTTGTATATAGTGAAAAATAGGTTTGGAATTTTTTAAAATATGAAAATGTTTTATGTCTGTCAGGAAATGCAAAGAAACTCCAAGAGGGATCTGAATCACCATGTGGAAGCATATAGGGGGAAATGTGAGGCTTACGAGTACTTTTCTAATTTAAGGCGAATAGTCTCTCCTCAGTGTTCAGATGTATTCATTATTAACTAACGCATTTTAGGAAGCCATTTTAAGATTTGGTTCCTTTTTGGTACATATTAGATTAATTATGATTCCTTTTCGTAAAGTTTATTGTTTGTATATGTTTTGATTATACTGTTTTAAGATGCTATATAACTCCCCTGGCCTTTCAGTTTCGTAATCCACATAGCCTGATTTAGGCTTATATTTGCTTGTGAAAATTTGGTGTCTACTTATAGGTTTGCAAATATGTGTTTTTATTTGTACTCTTTTTTAATTGTGCTTTTCAAGTAAGAACCAATTTTATAAATTCTAATTCATAGTGCATTTTCTATTGAAATCTGTAAATACCTATTAGCTCTTCCCCAGTTTAAGAGTTTTATTAATTTTCTCAGAGAATGCAATAAGGTATTTTTAGAATCTTCAAGATCATCTCTTCGAAAGGTTATTCAGTGTCTCTGAAATTTAAGAATTTGAAATTTACCAAAGGCATTGTTTGATCATATATTACATGGCTTAGATTTTAAAATAATTAACAACACTATGAATTTTTAATACCTATTTATATTTTTGAGTTATCTTTAATAAGTTAGGAAAACAGTAGTTCTTCTTGGGGTTCCATGTATTTGCTAATGTCTCATTGTGAAACCACGTGGAAGACTGAAATGGTGCGTTGTTACGACCAGTAGAGTGGTCATTTCTTTTAATGTCTGAGCTTTTAATTTATTTGTTTAAAGCTAGAGTTAGAGGTGATAGATTATGTTGGTTGATATTTTATTGATTATCTTTTATGACCAGAATAACAGAATATTGGATTAGTTATGAGCTGCCCAGAATAACAATCCCACACAGTGACATTTGAATTGAAGGGCCATCAATTTTATTGTTTCACCTGTCTGATAAATTAAATTCTAGTGCTATAGAGAATTTTGAATCATCTCATGCTATTTCAAAATACCTTTAGGACATTATGTTCAGATTTATCTTTTAGCAATGGCTGAACTCAGAAGTAATTCATTGTCTAAGGGCCCAAGATAGTCTTTAGCAAACCATATGTTTAGTAAAAGTTTAATTATTGTCAATGTCCATTATCTTACAACATAATTGACTTACTGTTATATGATAAACTTCACAGGACAATCATATAATAATTTTAACAAGTGAAATAGAAACTGTAACTTGAGTTGCTTGACTGATTTATGTACAACAGTGAGCTGCCCCATAGGGTATACTTTTCATTTTTCGTTTTTATCCTGACTCCAGATTAACAATCTCATGGCATGTAAAACTCAGTGCTTTACAGATGAACCCTCAGTGCACCAGAAGATGGTCCTGAAAATGCTAAGCCTTGTCATCATAGACAGAGATTTTGTGTTGCTTCTGGAATTACTGCTAAAATAGTCTTGCGTTTATGCTACTTAAACTGATTGAGAGAGAGGCAATGATAGTCATTTGATGTTTATTTTCTAAATGGCACTTTAAAATTGACACATATTCCTAGAGCTTTGAAGGTATTAATTGAATAGCTTCTTTGCTTTTAAATAAGTGAATACATTATTCATTGAAATAATGTCACAAAGCAGCCAAAATATGGAGGCTAGATCATATCCATTTTCCCCCTAAGATTTACAAATAAAGCAGTTTAAATTCACCCCTACATTCACACAGATATAAAGATAATAGCCCATTTATATCTTAATATAAGATAATGTTTAAACAAGGGTGACTCATATGGGCAGTATATTTATGCTATGCCTAGAGTTTATTGTTGGTCATTACAGAGACAATAACAGGTTTCATTATATATAAGCTGTTGAGCTGTTCTCTTGCTTTGATCTTACCATCAACCATATACTAGCTTTGGTATTATCATTGCTAATAATGGACTTACCTAAGTAATTATATGTGTATGGCAAATGCAATTTTTAAATTTTTCTATTTTTAATTATTATGAGTACATAATAGTTGTGTATATTTATAGGGTTTGTGTGATGTTTTGATACAGGCATGCAATGTGTATTAATCAAATCAGGGTAATTGGGGTATCCATCACCTCAAGCATTTATCATTTCTTTGCAATTTTTGAAGTAGCAAGAGCATACCCTGATACCAATATTCAAGAATTCTTTTTAACATCTATGTATACGAAAAGGACTAGAAGAGAACAAAATGGTGAAAACTGATTTGTTTGCTGGATGATGATATTTGGATAATTGATTTTCATTCATATTATCAAATGTTTATGTAACACATAATTTAAAAAGGAAGCCTTTAATGTTTAGTTAGCTAAAGGATTCTTTACTGATTAAAATGTTAAGATTCTTTAATCCAAAAGCTGCAAAATTTTTCTCTGATTCAGGGTTCATTAATTATATTTAAAATATGTTTATTAAGAATTATTAATCAAAGGACAGGTCTGACAAACTTGAATAAACCTTGGTGACATCAAATGAAATCTGTTCTTAAAACAACGGGCAAAACAGCGAGAGACTGAGAAAGAGGTGCAAAAAATATCTTACTTCTATATAAATTAGAAGACCATCTCCATAAACACCAGGACATAGCAGTATAACCTATTTCCATATGCTTACAGTTGCAAAAATGCAGCATTATTTTAATAGCTTTATGGGGAAAGATACTAAATTGCCTTAACGTAAAAATGTTTCTCCATTGAAGTTTCTCTCTTTTCCTCTGTCATATGCTATTTCAAGTTCCCAAAGCTGATGCTTAGGTGAATTTTGATCTGAAATACTAGAGCTAGGCTCTAAAGATGGTCTGTTCTTTCAAAAGTAAGGTGATACATAAGGTAACCTTTTTCCAAAACGTTTTGTGATCATTTACCATTATTTATTTCTAAGTGGATATATTTTACCAAAAGAGATAGAGAATGAAATATATCTTGCCATTTAAGTCATGGACAAATAGCAAAGCTTGCATTTTGCAAAGAGAGAATATCCCGTGTCATATATAAATCATCCTCCTCCCTGGATCACATAATACATGTTAACTATTATGAATGGTGCTTTGTTTACAGAGATAGTCTCTTTCTTCTAGAGTGTTTTGTATTCGGTTTGACCTGGGGCCAGAGGAAGCACCACCCCCCACTACTTTCTCATGTAAACCAACTATCTCTCTACTCTCTCGCTAGTCGCTAGTCTCTACCATTCCGCCCTTGTCTTTCACCTCTTCTTCTTTATACAGCCGCAAGATAGGCTAACTATGTTTTTTACTTTCATATGTCTTTTGAAAAGTTATGCATCCCATTCTTAATTTTAAAATTGGTGTACAGTGTTTTTAAATTGTTCTCTCTAAATATAATATAATAAATTTTTCTTTTTGTGGCATTATGTTATACTTCTGAGGCCCTCATTTGAATTTCTTTGTCATGTTTCAGTAACTTCTGATGTAAGAAAGTTCCATCTGTACAGGAGTGAATTTTTAGCTTCAGACATAATTTTATTTCATTGAGTTAATTGCTCTGAGCAGCAATTGGCACATCAGTCAAAAAAATTAAAATTATGTATTTTAAACTTATTGGGTAATTGTTTCAAGAGAATGAATATCCCATACCATTCATCCAATAAAATGCCAAACTTTTTAATTAAACAAATTGTAAATTCTGTATGGACATAGAGCAACACTGTATCAGGAGCTTAGCTTTCCTTTCCTACTGAGAAAGTGTTTACGTTGATGGTACCTGCAAAATGGAGAGGCAGAATTCTTTTATCTACTGAATGTGTCACCTGTTTGTTAAATGCAGATACACTATAACTTTATAAGCCTTTCTAATTAGAGAAATTGTCATTAACGTACATACGTGTAGATACTGTTGTGTATTTAGGGAGAAGTCTCAGTAAACATGAGCTATCGTTATTTCTTTTTAATAGAAGACCTTATGAAGTTAAAGTAAAAATAAAACACCTTTCATTCTGTGTCTGTGAGGCTTAGCTGCAGATAATAGTATATAAGGTGGTTCTGTGTTTGAAATGTCAGAGAACTTTGAGAACCACACATCTTCTTTCTATGACTATTTAGTTGCTTGTCTACTGGTGTTTACAGAGCAAAAGGGGTAGAATGCTAAGGGAAAACACCAAGTATCTCCTTTGCTGAAGTAGTGAACATTAATTCTCTTGAAGCTAACACAGCAGTTGAAATGGCCTCTTCTATAAATAATGCCACGCTCCCTGGTATTTCTATCATTTACAGCTGACAGTAGCAAGAGCAGCCACAGCACAGTATTTCTTAATCCCCCCAAAATACCTTATCTGTACATAAATCCTCCAAGTCCTGGCAGAATCTTTTACTGGCCCTCCAAGACTTCTATTGCTGTTTTATTCTTTTTTTATTGCCTCTTTTTCTCCTCCTCTTTCCTCCCTCCTTCTCCTCCCCCCTCCTCTTCCTCCTCCTTCTTCTAGTTCTAAATCCATGAGCTGAAAAGAGGATGACGATTTTCATTTTCTAGTGAATGAGATATAGATACAGTTTCTTTCCCATCACACTGTCTGGGCTGTAGAAAAGCAAAGGTTCCCTGTTATGAAAAGCCAACCTAAGCAAATGAATCACTAGGCTGGTGAAAGGTCTCTTGAGGACAATCTGTGTCTTTCCTCTTAGCTGTCAGTTAACAATGACACCTAATCCTTAGCATTTACTGAGTGTAGAATAAAGATCGTTAACTATTTTATTATCAATATTTTCATCCTTAAAGACTTTCAGTTCGCTCTTTTCTTTCTTTATCTCTTTTTCCTTTTTCCTTGATTACACAGATCCTTGCTGAGTTCCTATTGTGGCAGAATTTTTGCTGGGGGCTCAGGATGCAGAGATGACTACATCATTTTTCTTGCAATTAAGGAACTGACAGCCTGGTAGGAAAGCAGATAAGTGAGGAAAGAATTGTAATATTCTGCGAATATGGGTGGTGAGAGAGGCCTGAACAAACTTAACCACCCAGGAAGAATAATTAAGCATGGCTAGGATGGTGAGGAAAACGTCACAGAAAGAGAAAATGTCAAGCTATGTCCTAAGGTCGAATAGAAATTTTACAAGGGAGTGAAGAGGTGCGGGAGGGAGGATGTGAATAAAAGCATGTTCACGCAGTGGCAGCTGCAATAGTCTGGCTAGAAATCAGGGTGAGAAGGGGTGGTTGGCATTGATAACAGGACTAGAAATACGTTTGAAACTAGATTTGTTAGGGCTTTGTGTGCCACTACAACTGGGGACCTTATTCTCTGATGATGGATTGCTATCAAAGATTTTTAAACAGAAGAATTATCAAATTTCATCTCTAACAATAGCAAATAAAAGCCATTAGGGCAGGGACTTTGTTTCATTTACTTCTAAACTTTGGAACGGGGTAGGCATCAATAAGTATTAATGTGACAAGTATATATGGGGTCAACAAGAGGGTGGAATTGCCAATGGAAGATTTCAAAGGCAGGGCACCACAGGGAGGCAGTTGTAGGAGTGTGTGGGTGAGAGAGAGAGATAACCTGAACTAGGGCAGTGGACGCCAGTTTGGTGACAGGGTAAACTGCAGAGAGATTGCAGAAGTGTGATAGTACTCATAGGGATAGGTAACTGATTAGGTCTGGGGACTCAAGCGGGAGGTTAAAGATTTCTGTAGTGGGACTAGAGTAACTTCCAAACAAGATCTAAAAAGGCAAGCAAAAATGCAGGTTTGGGGGTAAACATGGTGACTCTTACTTGAAGATACTCTGTGTTTGAAGTTAACATAGCACATATGGATGGCGAGAGGAATGAGAGATGAAGGTGTCAGATTAGGAGCCATCACACCAGGGAAGTGGCCAAGCTTACAGGAGCAAACGAGATTCCTCGGAAAGAGGCTCACACACGGAGAGGGTCACTATTCTTGGAGAAGGTAGAGGGACACGTACCAAATGCCAAGGGAGAGAAAAAACAGCCAGAGAAGTGAGGAGGGATCCAAGAAAAAAGGCATAAAATCTACTTTCTCTTCTCCTCCTCCTTCTCTGTGACTTAATTCTGTTGGCCTTTCAACACGCTCATCCAGATCAGACGTGATCGACAGTAGAAATTTTGTTTATTTTCCTTTGTCAACTCTAGGTAAAGTGAATCACTTGGGAATTTAACGACAACTGATGACCAAACTCAACATTATTCATTAAAATATTTAGCAGGGAGAAGACAAAACAGAGGATTAGTAAAGGAATCAAAATATAGGGTAGAATCACTGGTTGCTGGCAGTTTATGTAGCTAGCCATGGGGAGTTTTACACTGAAGAGCTCAGAACCGACTGGGACAGGCTGTGTGGACATTTATGCTGTGACCATTTTCTCATGCTAAAGGCGTTTATCCCAAAGTAGATTACCTGGGTTCCAGCCAGTAGGACACTTATGAAAGACACACATGAAAATGAACATGTAATTCATTCTATGCACTCTGAGCCACTGGGTTTTTCTATCTTTTGTGTTTGTTTTCCTGAGAAAGTCTTTTTTTGGGGGAGATGAGAGCTCTGTTTCTTTCTGCAACTCTTGATGTGGGATGGTCTACATTAATAATGTTTTAGGGTAGAATCCATATTTCTGATTTTGAATACCTTGATGTAAATCCAGTCTGACTTCTTTCTATGCCATTTCTGTCATCAGAAGTGATTCAGGGTATGAAGAGTATTTTGTAGGAATTTTGCTTAACTGGCATATGGAAGAAGACTAAGAGCATAAAAACCAGCTTCCGTAAGACCATTCACATGTTATTTCTCAACATTTTGATATTGTTTCTAGGCTGCCTGCCTGATAGTATGGAAATGTAATGCCAGATCCCAAAACCTGTCTAAAAGATTTATAGGTCATTTCTGTCTTTCAGAGGTTGTTCATAGATCTCACAGTCGGTAGTGATCAATTATGTTAATTCCCTGGCAGAGGGTACTTCACTGTAAAGTTAATGGCTTCTGTGACTTAATGCATGGAAATAATTACTTTATTGAAACAAAACACAAGACTACAAAGAGCCCCCACTCCTAAGTAAACATTAGGTGTGAATATACTCATCCTCTCCTCCCCCACACCCGATGAATGTTACTACTATATGTGCATTTAAGTGTTGATCAGTTAATACCAATTAACTATTACTGTTATCATTAAGCCATCTCTTACACCCTTGTCTGAAGAATAGCCAGTAGAAAAAAGAATTGTCTCCATCTTACACATGGAGAAAGTAGGTTCAAAGGAGTTTCAGCAACTTCCCTGCGGTATGTGACTTCTGGGAACAGGACGAGCTGATAAAACTTCAATATTATTTGCTTGAATTGACAATAGCATTTTCTTCTTCTGCCCTTTGAACAGCGCACTAGCAGCCTGAACGCGGGTGCACACACCCTCTGGTATATGTATTTATATCCACACTCTTCATCCATTAAAGAAGAAGATGACTGCCTCAGGCCAGAGCTTATGAGATGCCTGTTCTGAATAGAGTTGGTCTAGGATACATTTCTTTTAAAATAAAATAAAATAATTGCATTTGATAAATCATTAAAAAAAAGAACGTCAGGCTGTAACATGAATAAAGACTCACATACTTTCAAAAAACATTGAACCAGGATAACGAAACAGCTTACAGTACTGGGACCTTGTTGGTTCATCATTTCTCTGAAGAAAATACAAACATCCAGAAATAAGTTAAAGAATTATTTCAGTCAGACTTGTAGGATTTACTATATGTATATGTTTTTAAATGGTTAAAGGTATAAGTGTGCTAACTCCTACATTTAAAAAAAATTAGATACATTTTCTGGGAATTTTAAAAACATGAGCTTATCAGTAATATATTTAGGATAAAAATTACTCTGCTTACTTTTGGGAAATCCCTACTTCCCAAAAAAAATCTTTGGGGAAATAAAAGGCTCTCCATTAGATAGATAGCTTGAAATGTATTTATAGAATGCAAATAAAAAGAGAACACCTTATCAGTAACTAAAATGAAATTTTACCTCCCTTGCGTTTGGGACAAGGTCAGTTAATCAGTAAATGACTTGTGCTGTAAGCAATGTTTAGTAGCACCTTTCAGGTCCTATCCTTACTTTATGCACGTACTTCCAGAGGTCCCTATTTATTTTTCTTACTTTTTATGTGATATTTCCATTATGTAGAAATAGAATCACCAAAGAAAAAGAAGATAGAGAAATTATTTTAATAAGTACTGGGAATTAAGGTAGAATTCAGTGATAAAGAAATGAGATTAATATCGTATAGCAAAAATAATAAGCTCTGGAGATAGAATATGCTTTGAAATATCATCTGGTCAACTCCCAAGTAAAATTAAATCTAAACCAAATAGTACATTTTAAAGTCTAGCTTATTTCCAATGCTGTTGGAAAATCCCATAATGCCCATGGATACTGTAGTATCTCCATCTGTAATATATAATATCATTTGAAAGTAGTTTATATTCATCAAGATGTGATGAACCTCAAATGATAAAGAAACTCACAGAATAAGATCATAAGGATATTAGTGGAGTAATATCTACTAGATTCTACAACATTAAAGTGATTAACATTAAAGTGACCAAAGAAACCAGAAAAACAAAAATAATATGTGTATTAAAATGCTTATGCTGTCGGCCGACCTGTGATACAAAGTAAAATTGAAGCAATCACAGAAATTATTGAATGGAAAACTTACTATGGTGGTT
The DNA here is from genome assembly GCA_004363605.1 of Indri indri. Lineage (NCBI taxonomy): Eukaryota > Metazoa > Chordata > Mammalia > Primates > Indriidae > Indri > Indri indri. The sequence continues at coordinate 26,223 of RJWJ010008948.1, forward strand.
TATAACAGATGTTTGACAATGTCTGTCTGCTGATTTATATATTTGCATATTCTTATTATCAAATGTTTCGTTCCTTTCCATCAGTACATTTTCTCCTCTAAACTATTGAGGATGGATCTGGCAGTGTTAGCCAATCATTGCAGCTGATGGTTGGGAAGGACAGAGAGTACACAGCAAGCATGAATAGCATGCATTTATATGAAAAACTACGCAATGTGCAGAATTTAAAGCTTCCTTGTCCTATGCTTCATTTTTAATACCTATGCTTTCCTCAGATAGAAAAGCATTCTTTGCACCCTGAGGTCAGGGGAAACCAGAAATACTGAGACTGGCTTCCAGGGCTGATGCCTTTGTATTGAACAAAATCAATCTTCCAAATTCCATTCACGTTTGAACTCCACACTGTTGTTCTCTTGCAACAGCAGAAAAGGACAGGTTCCTTTAGAAGGGTAAGCTGGTATAACCTCATGGCCACACAATTGAAGCCATCTTAATCACTTCATCTGCACTGGTAGATGTTCAGTTAGTTGGTCCACTTAACAATTTGGTTAACATGGGGAACTGTGAAGTGATATAAAATAATGTAGATATTTTATATCAATTTGAAACATTTAAGTATATGTGCATTGGCCAATTTTGATGTGAAACCAAGCTGTTTTCTTTTGGGGGAGTTGAACAATTAGTGTCTCCTCATCTTGTTTGTGTAAGTTGGTCCCATGATTTATCAATATCACCCGTAATTTCCAGGTTCAGTTTTTTTACAAGGACAACTGTAAAGTAAGGTGAGCTCAGAACCCTTTTAGATTGCTATGCTTTGTTTTTAAAGTCAAGTTTATTGAGGTATGATTTTTTAAACCAGTAGTTACTGTTGTTTGCCCACACCTAATTTAATACTAATTTTATTTTATATCAGTCCTGTGTAGCAAAACATCCCACTAGTTTCACAGAAACATCTATCTTTGTTTTGCATCCATATTTGAACCCTTCATATTTTATATACTACAGAATGTTAGTATTTGTGAAACTGAGTTTCTCAGACAATTTTCCCATAGGTATTAAAGGAAAGCGAATGCTTCAGATCAAATTAAGTTTAGAAATTGCTAGTGTATACAAATTTATCTAAGTTTTTTGACTGAATAACTTTTGAGAGTTTTTAATATGCTGACATACCTTGTATATCACTCCAGAGGAGTATAATGTCATACATTTCCCAAGTTTATTTCATCTGCCAACTCACTTTTTTCTGGATTACCTAGTCACATTTTTAGGAACAAAAAAAAAAAAAAATCAAAGAATATAAACAATTGAGTACGGAGAGACGAGTGATGGATGGAAGGACCGTAGCTGGTGGCAAGTTATGCTTTTGTGACTGAGAAGACAGAAGCAAAGGGCGAGAGTTGTAGAGGGACACTTCATGGTATTCAGAGTGGCTGAGTTGGAGAAGCCAAAATAAAAATGGATCTGAAGAAAATTAAGTTGCTGCGACCTCCCTTGAAATGCATTGTCATTAATTACTACCATTACCCTAAAGAAATCTGCAGTTATATGGACCTCTTCATTAACCTTCCCAACAATGCAAGCATGGGAAAGAGTAGTCTAATCCTCAGGAGAGAATTCGTTCTCATGGAGAACGAAGGAGCAGAGTGTCAGTGGCCCGGTGACAGGTGATTCTTAGATTCATTGAAGTCCTTAATATTTCTAAACCTCAGTTATCTCACTTGTACAACAGAGACAGCAAGACCTACATTGCAGGACTACTGTGTGAATTAAATAAAATAAAATGTGTGGAATGCCAAGCACAGTGCTTGGCATATAGTGAGCATACAATAAATACTACTTTTCTCTTTTGTTTACATGCACAATATGCCCTCTCACTTGCAAACATGTCCTACATTCTTAAAGGCAAGGTTAACTCTTTTCTATTTACATGTCCTTTAACTTACTGAGTGCATCACCTTATTTTCTCTTGGCTGAAAAGAATCTTTTCAAGACCAGTTATCTTATTTCAATTATTCTAAGGAGGTCATACTTTCTAATTTGTTTTTGGCACGAAAATATATTAGAAAAAATAAGAAAAATAAATGATTTACTAATATGAATTACAGACTAATCAAAGAAAATGTTTATGTCCCAGAGACCTGCCTTCATCCTGTTACTCCCTCATATTAAAGGAAAAAAAGCAGTAAAGAAAGTTATGGTGATTTGGTTCTTGTTAGGATCCATTATGGAAGCCAAAGGAACAAAAAAAAATAACTGACAAGAAATTTAAAACTAGAAGAAATTTTATTCCTCACATTATAATTACCTATCACATAGTAAACTAGTAGAACATTTAATAAGTGACCATATTTTTACATGGCATTTTAGAATCTTAAATATAATAACATATCGAAAACTTGACTAGGATCAATAACATACGTTAGGCTATAGTTTACCTTTTTGAGAAGTAAATTTTATTTACTCACCAAAGAGCTTGAAATCATACCCGGGGAAGCTATTGAGCCACATAACTTACCAATTGCTTTATCCTCTTTGTTGTAGTACTTACCCTCCAAGAATGTTCACCTTGCAGCCAAGGAGTAATTTATTTGCCAAACAGAAAGTAAATATTTCTGGTAGCTTGACTAACCAGAAGAGATGGTTCATTCTGTTGGCCATCTATCTACCAAACTATAAATGGCATTTGGGCTATACCGGCTGAACCTTATTCTTCAGAGAAAATGTAATATGCCGTTAAATGACAGTGCCATTGCGGTAGAGACCCCTGAGGATGTTTAAAATGTCTGTAAAACTCAGACGGGGCACAGGTTTAACAACTGTAGTCTGCAGGTCTGTCTGATTTAGATACTATATTTTCTTTCCCAGGAAGTTTTGTTTCCAAATGGTCCCACTGAGTGGACCCAGCGCCTCCACATTGCTCCATCCCAATGCAGATTGATCAATCTGCATAGTTGAAAGTCAAAGTTCTGAGTTTTGTTATTTATCTGATCATACCTTTCTATTTTTGAGCTCCTTCAATTGCAAGTTGCAGTACCAGGCTCTTAGAACTGAGGGGTTATGAGCCGTCTAGAATAGATGGCGTTTTCAGTTAGAAATTACCTATTTTTAATACAGAGTATCTAGTTCGTATCCATATAAATCTATATAATTGTTTGTCACACTCTTAATAATGAGTCTGTATTTCCACCAAGACTCACAGAAAAAGATTTCCTAAATATTTACCCCCTTCTCTTGCTACCACACTGAGAAATCAAGATCTGTATCCGTGAGTAAAATTCGCTGATGGGATTTCACATCTGTGATTGGCAGTCTAAGTGGGATTCAGGGTCAGACACAGAATACCATTGGCAGAGATAAAGAATCAAATGAAAAGTCATGGGATAATGGCCAGTTGCACTTATCATTCTCTTTTTCCTCTGCTGCAAACGGTAGTGGCTGTCACTCACTCTCATTACTAAGCCTGGGAGTGACACAGCAGGATATTGCTGTCTGAATTGCTAAGCATCCTTCAGGCAAAGGCAATAATTATAATATTCTGATTTCCAATGATAATTTCCTTTGGCTCGGCACTGTGGTATAAGTGGATCAGAATACAGAATTATTAATACTTTTTAGTACTGTGCCATGCCAAATGAAGCATCTTTTTACTTTGCCATTTAGTTACTCCTGCCATTTATAAATGTCATACAGCCATGCATATGCATATTGTGTGGTGTGTCTACATACATGTGCAGGGTGTAATTCTGAGATACATTATTGTTCATATATATCTCAAAGAAAGATAACATTTTTAAAAAAATCCCTGTTACTATTGGCTAATTGTTCCCAAGCATTTATTAGACATAGTATCTCTGAGGTCAATTTCATGTAATATGTCCTTTTTGCATTGGTAAGAGTGGGAGGCAGTTAAATGAGATGGAATTAATATTTACAAAGATTCTATTTTAGCCTAACACAGTGCTGGTATTTTTATTTACTTCGTTTTGTTTAATACTCACGAAAATGGACTATGCAGGTATTATTACTTCTAAAGTATGATTCAGGACACTAAGCTTCCAGAAGTTATGTAATTCCCTAGAAGTCAAACAGCTAATATAAGATAAAATTGTGCTTCTCACAGGGTTTCTTTGACTCCTGAACCTAAGCTTTTTCAGATACAAGTTGCTTAAAGCGATGATTGACCTAGCATGGACGTACAGCTGTAGAAAGATCATTATTTCCCTAATAGTGAAATGTTCTCCATAGCTTAAGAAGGCTAGTTTTGTTTTCTTTGGAGAGATTTGTCAACATTAGGAAACCTATTTCATGTGGTCTCTTGACCCCTCCCCCTGCTGTCATCTAGTCGTATTAAAATGTAAAGCACCAATTCTAGTTGCTCAACTGGATGGCTTAAAGCGATTGCACTTCTCTGACCTTTCACCTGTCCCGTAAATTTACATCAATGCTAGAATAGTTGTCTTTCTCAATCTAGGGCATCTACGTAGAATGCAGAGGCCACAAACTTAAATACCTGTAGCTTGCAAAGCTGCGTGTGAATTAGATTGAGCTTGAAAGAATAGAGAGCAGTGGTGCCTGTTGTGCCTTGGAACCTGCAAGCTCCTCATAAAGGTGTTTAGAGCCACTTACAGACAAACAAACAAACAAACAATGTCTTAACCAAACAAAGCACTTGGATATGAATTAATTCAACCCAAGGCATCATGTTTACAACACTTAGTGAAAATTAAGGGTCGATGCGTATTTGAGCACCTTAGAAGTTAGTATAATGTGAACATATTATCAGAATTCTATTAAATACTTACTATTCCATTTCCTGAATTATTTCTTCTGTGAAGAAAACTAATTATTTTCAAAAAGGGTGAAGCAATGCAGTTGCTGATACTTGTCTTAGAAACACTCTTTTAAAAATAAAAGCTGTAACAAAACCCTGCCTCAAGACCTCTTTCAAGGTCGGAGACGGTTATCCCTGTTTTGTAAGTGGGGAAGTTAAGTCACCAGGGAAACTTAAATGCACTATAAAAGACTTCTAAGAAATTAAATTCCATGCTTCGTAAGTCTAGCACTTCAAAGTTGATGTGAAAGATTATAAAGGTTTTAAAGTGTATGAGTTGTTCTTTGGGGAAAAATATTAGAGAAAGCGTCAACATTTTCCATGGAGATGCTGCTGGTTTCCTGAAGCTCATTCTCATGTGCGAGGACCATCTAGGGTGTTTGATTTGGTCTTTGTGGCCGGCCAGGCATGCGTCTTCTTCTTCCCCCCTCCCATCTTTGCTCTCCTGAAGTTTTGATCTAGGTGGGAAAAGGTTTCTCTTCCAGAACAGAGGCCAGAGGAAGAACTCGGGGTCAAAAGTGTTGCGTGTGGCTCTTACCGTTTCCTAGAACTCCCACATTCAGCCAGGATGTCCTGGTGGCCTCGCTGTGTGTGCGCACCAGGCAGTGCTCAGACAGTTCAGCACTTGTTCAAAGGAAAACCCACTTTCCACCTTCTCTGTCTTTCATTTTGCTTTTGCTATTTCTCCCTATTCAGCAGCTCCCTGTGAATAGATTGGATTATGAGTTAATGCAGACCTACGGGTTGTTGCTAGGACAAAAAAACCCAGGCTTTGTTTGGGGAATGATATTTGTTCTCCAGGCTTTCTCTTGGAAACATAAGAGCCTTTCCTTTTTAAGCAGATATTTTTGTTGTTCCATTCGGAAATCATGGTGAATATTTCCAGCTCACTGGGTAGAACCTAGTGCCAGCTGCATTAGGCCCAGTCTGTGTTCAGGGGATTCCCTTGGAGGCTGATGATGAGGAATCTTTGGATGAATCTTCAGCTGAATGTGTTACCATGTTTTTGCAGGAGGCGATCGAGATCGGATGACAGCAAATCATGAGAGCTACCTTCTCATGGCGAGCACCCAGAATGATATGGAAGACTGGGTGAAGTCCATCCGCCGAGTCATATGGGGACCTTTCGGCGGGGGTGAGTACATTTAAAAATTATGGAAACGCAGAAAGGTAGGCCAAAACACTTCATCCGTTTCCCCCAGCTGGTGTTACTATCAGCTCCTATATTCAAATGGATGAATGTCAAGATAAATAGTAAATTGTCCAACGTTATGGTTAGACACATACCTAAGTGACTCCTAGAGGTTTAATTTAGATCCCATGTCATTAATAACCAAACTACTGAACTGCCATAATTGCCTTTCATAAGAGAATGCATTTTTCCTTCCTATCTTAGTTATGGAACCCAGACCTTGTTAATCCTAAATGAAATCCACTTGATCAGTTGGCATCTGCAAGGAAATTTAGAAGAGAAGGTGATACATCACCCTGATTTATCAATCACAGCCTACCACCTTTGGATGTATTTTAAATGTAACTGTTACCGAGAAGGCATTTCACTGTGGCCTTTTCATAACCTGTGTTTTTAAAAAGTTAAAGTTTTTCATGAGGCACTTAAGCTTATCTTTGTTCAGATTGCATGTATATGCAAAATGTCCCCTTTTTGCCATTACAGTAGTGAACATTTGGTTAAAGTATAGGGCACGCTTGAGGAGCTTGCCTAGCTCTTCAATCTTCTAGAAATTAAAAACTATTAAATGAAAATCATAAAATGTAGGGCTTTGGATTATAGGCTTTTTCCTTTTATTAAAGCGAATTTATAATAAATATTCAAATGGGGGCAGGGAACCAATGGAAATGTGAAAAGCAGACATTCCTTTTTAACTCCTTGGCCAAATAAAAAGTTCAGTATTGAATCTAGGTACCTCCACTTTGTGCTGTCTGCTTAAGCCACCCATAAACAGTTGCTTCTCTATTCACAATGCTGAGAGACAGTGGGTTCCTGCTTAAACATCAAATCCAAAAAATTCAGATTTCAAAACGTTAATTTGGCTTTGGAAAAATTTAGTTTTTGTTTGTTCTTTTTCTTTCTTTCTTTTTTGTTTATTTTTACACTGGGTTGCTTTTCAGTTGTTCTTGAGGCAATGTTTATGTACGTGTCCAGCCCAGGATCTGAGAAAAGTGATTATTCATTAATGGTTCTTTAGATCTGAGTGCTAACCTGACTTTAGCCACTCACAAAACCAGGTTGTATATTTCTGTCTTCTAATGAAGAGAGTTGATTCAGCGACCCAGCAAGCCAGTAAAAATACGATTTGCGAATAATCCTTATGGTGAATAATTGGCGTATGGACAAACGGGGTTCATTAAGAGGCAAGGTGGTCTTGTCTTAGACACAGACCAACTGTGTCATCTGGAATACACAGTTTTACTTCCCTTGCGTGTAGTTTTCCTCCCTTGTGAAATGAGAAAATTGGACGAAATAGTTCTAACTTCCCAGCTCCACAATCCTGCCATGACAAGTGTCCCCTCCACACCAGTGCTCAGGTCGGTGAATGATTCAGCTGGTTAAAGTGCTCCCAAGTGCAGGGCTGCCTCTGCCCTGATGGTGCTGAGTTCTACTTTGTGGCTCTTTATTTTCTTAGTAGCATGCTGTGACACAGGGTAAAAAAAAAAATTGAACTGTACTGCAGAAATAATTAATAATGATTCTTTCAACAATGAAATATTACCTATCTGGGCAGGCTAGTTAGAGTAATGATGTTTTTGATGGGGGAACCTTTTTACACTCCTCACGGTTTTGTAAAACTCCTGCTGAACGGCTGGGAAGGGACGCAGAGGCTGGGGGTCAGCTGGGGTTACAGCACTCGCATTCCGAATCTGCTCATGGAACAGCCCGGTGGATGAATGATTAACCCAGCGAGTACAGTGTTCAGCGAGCAGGACTGAGGGTTGGTGGCCGCGAAGGCTGGGGTGGAGAGGGCACAGGCAACAGCACCGGAGAATGCTGAGAACAGAACTGGTTTGCAAACCCTAACCAGAGAAATGTACTTGTATGCATAAACACACACGCACACACACACTTGAGTTAATTCGTTTTGCAGTTTTACCTGCAGACTCTTTGCCCCTGGATTTACACTATTTTTCTGTTTTACAGACACACACATACACATACATAAATATGTTTTAATGATACGCACATTAAATCTCACAAATGGATTCAATTTCAAAGGATCTAAAAAAGGTAAATCTTGTACAGGAAGGGAGTAAACGCAGGTATGAGGGGCAAAGAGTTTACCCCCTGGGGGTGGTTTGGCGCCTGTGACTTCTGAAGGGGCTGAGCCAGCCGGCTGGGAAGCTGCTGCACAGGAGAAGAGCTGGAAGTCAACGCAAAGTCAAAAAAAAAAAAAAAAGAAAAAAAAGGAAGGGTCCACTCCGCAGCGTGGCATTCTCCCTCCTCCCCTCGGGTTGTTGTAACTGCACCTGCTGCATGTGACCGGCGGGCACTGGAGGCGGCTGCAGCCGCAGCCTCCGTGACGGTGACGAGCAGCCTCGGCCCTGCCAGCTCCCGCCCAGCTCTCATTGAGAAAGGGGACACAGAGCGGGAGGAGGGGAGGAGAAGCTCCCCGCACAGCTGCCTCCCCGCAGACCCAGGACCCTCCCGGAACGGGCACGCGTCTACTCTGACACGGCGGTCCCCTCGGGAGTTTGGAGACAGACGGGAAAAGGCAGAAGCCCGCAGAGAGCATCCGAGGATGAGCGGTGCTGTAAAAGGAGCGGGGGAGTCCTCGGAAAGAAATCCATCACGCACCGCAGTGCTTTCTGGAAAAGGTGCCATGATTTTCCTCCCCTTTTGCTCAGATGAAAGGAGCCAGCGAGGACAGTCGTGAAGTATTCCTCAGGGACCTTTTTGTCATTGCTCCTCTTTCCTCTTGCACAGGGCCATTTGCTGACCTTTCCCAAGGAATCTCGATCCAGCTGAGAATAATAATATTAATAATATTAATAAAATACAAAAACCAATTCCTGCTGTTCGAATGGGAGATGTAGCTCGCTGGCTGCAGTTTTCCTGTGGCATTTTGGAATGTCTGCAGAAACTTAAAAAAATACCTCAAAACTCAAGGTTTAGGGAAGAGAAAAGGAAGGGTATTTTTTGCCAAAAGGAGTAAATGAGAGGCGGTAACTTATCCCTAAGCCAGGACGTGGCGGATCAAACCTTCGAGTTCTAGGAATCAGCACTTCGAACCTAACGAATAAACAGACATGAGAAGGAGTGGCTGTGGGCTTTGGCTCAGAGGCAGGTTTTGAAGGCAGCCAGAACCGGGCTCGGAACTTCGGGCGTATGATGCCTGAAGACCGGAATGCCGGGGGCCGCCCCCCAGGTGCCTTAGCCTCAACTCCCTTCATCCCTAAAACCACATACAGAAGGATCAAACGGTGTTTTAGCTTTCGGAAAGGTAGGTAGATGATATGTTAATGTCCTCTTTATGAATACAGATATATTCTCTGAAGCTGTAAGGTCAGCTTATTCTCAGATAAAATCGGAGTCTGGAAAGCAAGAGCTTGGGACTGTCCAAGAGTGATCTGTGTGTGTCCTTACTTGTCTGGACTTATTTTTCAAGGTTCATTTTGATCTGTTTATTAATGTCTGTGAATAGGCCGAACGGGGGGCCGGAGAGAATGGTGGTCCTGTGGGGCTCACCTGGACTGACGGGAACTAGGTGAGCAGGGCTGACCGTCCTCAGAGAAGTGGCCAAAGCCATCTCGGGCCCTTCCCAGACCCGGGTCAAGCAGCCACCTTCTGACCCCTGGAAACGGGTCCCTGGCAACTCCCTGTGCTGTGTTCCCGTCACTTTGGTTTTGACTCTGGTTGCCTGTGCCTGCCGCACCCACCCTGCTGAGAAAATGGTGATAATCACGTAATTAGTGATGACCCCTTGGCAGGAGGCTTCCACCCATATTGATTAGCGTGGGCTAGAATTAGGAGTCACCTTGACTTTCCAAATGTATCCTAAAGTGGCTTTGGGAGAGGCCAAAGATAAGACCCACCAGGAACAGAGGGTAGAAAAATATAACAGTTTACCATCAATAAAAGAAACTAAGACATTTCCAAATTGATTTATTTTTGAAGGAGTTAAAGGACACAGCATAGTAAACTGAAATGTTCTCAGAAAAGGTTTATGCATCAAAATATTTTAAAATTTCCTTTTTCTTTTAAATGAGAGCAATGAAGTGGAATGGCTGTTTAAAAAGAAATTAGGTAATTGTAATTTTAATGTCGTGTACAGTGGGCTAACACTTTGCTCAGAAGCTGAGTTGACTGACATCTAAGCTTGTTCCCCTCTCTCTTTCTTTGGTCTGCCACCTATTAATTAACCTTTCCTATTTAGTAACTAATAAAAAAAGAGAAGAAAACAAAATAAGAATAATCAAAATCACAAAATATAGTGGAAACTTTTAAAAGAAAACCCTTGTTCCTTGTTCCCGTTGAGTAGTTAAAACCCTGCTATGATCCTTGCCATATATTATCAGCAAAGATTTCAGGTGTTAATTTACATTCCTATCTGATCCACAAAGATGATCGAATGAGAGATACATGCTTCATATTTTATAAATCTATAGGGATTTTATGGACACCGAAAGACTGCATCATTGGTAGAGAAATTGACAATGACAGAAATTGAAAAGGGCTCAGGAACTCATTCCTTAAAGGACATTTCCTTCTGCTTCTCGTCCCCGCATCCCTCAGCAGCACAACTGTTTCTGTTCAAACACTACTTTTCAGGGTTATTGCTGTTCATTTGTAACATGAGGTGTGTGGGGGATCACGCATGTGTCTTTGAAGGATGGAGGAATGTGATTTTTACTTTTTCCACCTTCCCTCCTCCAGTAGTGGAGTCTGGCACATCTGCAGGAATCCCTCGGGGAACAGGCTGCCATTCCTCACACCTTCTTCCCTTTCTCCGTAAATACCAGCAGGGGAAGGCAGTGCCTGGGAAGGAGATTCCCGCGGGCTGGCAAAGGGCAGCCGCAGGGGGAGGGAATAACTTCCAGCTATCCTCTCCCAGGGGCTATTTTCAAAGTGTTGTCCTTTTCTCTGCAAAGTCCTAGTAGTTTGAGGAATGCTCAGCATTTGAGTCCAGGATTAAGAGATTTTTCATTTACAATGCTGTATTCTGCTTTCCGTCAGAACAAGAGAGAGGAGGTACAGCAAGCATTCAGCAGTTTTATGTTTCCTTTCCCCTTCTCTGGTGCCAGGCTGTCTCTGTGCACTGGTCGTGTGACCACAGCTCTGCGGTGGGGTCCTGGGAGCAAAGGTGCTCTGCTCGGCTGCTGCAGCCCCACCCCCGCTGCCGCCCGGCTCTTTCTGTGCAGCTCTCATGGCTCAGGCACCGGCAGAACGGGGCTCTGGGCTTTGCAGCCTTATTGGAGGTCTAGCCCTGAAAAGAGTGACCTTCCCACTCAATCTGGGGCTCCCAAACCATGCCACCTTAAGAAGAGCATGTTCTTCTGTGCTTTTATTTAATCTCCCGGATGCCCAAGCGTTTCAAGAAGTGGACCTGGGTTTCTGGCTTCCTCTCCCAAGCCTGTCCGTGAGCATCAGCTTAAGTCATTTCGAGGAAAGCAAGGAGAATGTGTGAAGCCAGGAAAAATGCCCAGAAGTGAAAAAATGTTGACGTGGCTGCTTTTCCTGGTTCACATTGAAAACATATTTCTTACTGTTGTCCAAAGTAGGCCAGCAGGAGAGGAGACACACTGCATGTCTAGGGGAGGCAGAAACGCCGTCAGAGCGAAGTGGGGAGTTGTTTCCAGAGGACTGGCGATCTTAGAGCTTGCATGCCGTGCAGGCTACAGCTCACCTCTCAGAGTGCCTTTCTCTTCCAGACCTTCCGTCTTTTCCTGCCCTCTTTATCTCTCTGGCTTTGTCGGGGTATTAATTAAGGTCACTGAAAATGTTTTCTCAGTGATTTGAAAAATCCAGGAACCAAGAAACTTAGGCAGGAAGCTGGGGATTGCGGTGTTTAGGATCTATGTGCTGTTGAGATAAAGATTATAATGAATTTTTTACCCTGTTGATTTTGAAACGGCGAGTTTTCTTTACCTCTGTAAGACTAGTATGAAGAGCTTATAACCGATCTTTTGATTTCCTGGGAACGTGAAACACTTTGGATCTGAACACATGGATCTACTCATCATAGGCTAGGTTGCTTGACTTTTGTGGTCCCAGGATAGTAAAGTCAATTTTTAAACTGACTTTGCCTTGGTTTTTTTCCCTGAGTTGCCCTTTTCTTGGAGAGAAGTCATCATCAGTCCCCCAGTGGCTTTTCCTACACAGCCACCACTTAGTGGTCATGCATCGCTGCTTCTTACTTCTTTATACACTTTATACACACTGCGTTTCTGTTTCCTTCATCTTAGCTCTCTGTGCTCTTGTTGCTTCAAGCATGAAACTTACTTTCACCTCAGCAGTGGCTATTCAAGGCAGCATTCATCCTCACCTCTGTTCATCGCGAACGTGCTCCCCAAATTCCTGCAACACAGTCTGTCTTGTAGAACGTTGCCCAATCTGTGTTTCAGAAACAGTGCTGTCAAGCAACATTCCACATCTCAAAAAATATTTTATGAGCGCCTACTGCCTATGGGAGGAAGACCTGTTTTGTGTAATTATCAAGGCCTTCTAACCAATTCCAAATAGTCCCTGGAGTATAAGCCCCCATCAATGCCCAGACTGTCCCATCTCTTCTCCCCGAACACACGTCCTGCACCACCTCTGTGCTTTTGTTCACTCTGTCCCCTTTGTTGAGAAGCTCTCTCTTCTCCATTGTCTATCCAGACTTTACCGTCTCTTCAAGGCGTTGCTGGCTTTCACTTCTTCATCAAGCCTTCTCTGTTCTCTCCTCACTCTGCAGCCCTTACATTGTACGCACGCTGACTCTTGGCCAGCATGTCCTCATAGTCACCTTAAAGTGCTTTATACATATTTGAAGTGCTTTATACAAATGTGTATAAACTACAAATGTGTGTAAAATACACACACACACACATATGCAAAGTCTGTCTGGAAAGTATCCAGCCATGTAATATGTTCTTGTTATATTAACCACAGCTGGATACTTTCTGGACAGACCTCTTGTGTGTGTGTGTGTGTGTGTGTGTGTGTGTGTATGTGTGTGTATGTGTGTGTGTGTAGTTTGTTTCTTCCCAAAGTGGAGAATGGCAATAGGGCAATAGATCTATTCAACCCAGGATTCCAGATTGATTGCAAACCAGTGAAGTACAGTATTGCTATCTATCTTTTCCTGCTAGTCCTAGGCAATAATGAATTAAAATAGAAAGTCTTTAGGATAGTGACGTATAGGACCAACATTCTCTTTAAAATTTACTGTATATTGCATGAGTTGTAATCACATTTATGGAAATTTATTTTTCCAACAAAAAGCTACTATCCAAATTCATACAATTTTAAGCTGTGCTATAAATAAGTAGCTCATTAATTAACAAATCAAAGTTTTATGGAGCCTCTACCAAGTGACACTGAGAATGAGGAGGTAAAGAAAACAGATTGCCTCAAATCTATGAATTCACGGACTCCTTGGGGATAAAGAAACTTAAATAAGTAATTAGTCTGTGATAAGCACTGCACCAAATCACGTATGAAGTTATAGGCACCCATGAGCAAAAGACTGACCGTGGGCTCATCTGGAAAGGCAGTAATTCACCTGAACTGCATGAAATCAGATTTAGCTTTTGGAATTTACAAAAAGACATTTCCTCCCATATGATCCTAAAAGAGTAGTCAACATGTCTACAAAAAAATACATATCTGACAGTGGGTAACTTTGTCTGTTCCCACTTCTAAGCAGAATGCTTTCAATTTTTCCCCGTTCAGTGTGATGCTGGCTGTGGGTTTGTCGTATATGGCTTTTATAATTTTGAGGTATGTTCCATCTATGGCTATTTTGTGATGAGTTTTTATCATAAAAGGGTGCTGAATTTTGTCAAATGCTTTTTCTGCAACTATTGAGAGGATCATGTGGTCTTTGTTTTTGTTCCTATTTATGTGGTGAATCATGCTTGCATCTCTGGGATGAAGCCCACTTGGTTGCGTTGGATTATTTTTTTGATGAAATAGACTAATAGTCAATAAACATATGAGAAAATGATCAAAGTCTCTAATCATCAGGGAAATGCAAATCAAAACCACAATCAGACCTCAACTAATACCAGTGAGAATGGATTTTTTCAAAAAGTCCCAAAACAACAGATGCTGGCATGGATGCAGAAAGGAACTCTTACACACTATTGGTGGGACTGCAAACTAGTACAACCTCTGTGGAAAGGAGCATGGAGATACCTCACAGAACTAAAAGCAGATTTACCATTTGATCCAGCAATCCCATTATTGGGTATTTACCCAAAGGAAAAAAGTTATTTTATCAAAAAGACATTTGAACTCAAATGTTCATTGCAGCACAATTCACAATTGCAAAGATGTAGAATCAAACCAAGCACCCATCAATACATGAGTGGATTAATAAAATGTGGTGTATGTATACCATGGTGTACTACTCAGCCATTAAAAAAAATGGTGAAACAATACCTTTTATAACAACCTGGATGGAACTGGAGATCATTCTTCTAAGTGAAGTATCATAAGAATGGAGACTCAAACACCACATGTACTCACTATTAAATTGGAACTCATCGATCAACACTCATGTGCACATATGGTAGCAAAACTCAATGGAAATCAAGCAGGTGGGAGGAGGGAGAAGGGGTTGGGTAAATATACACCTGAAGGTACAATGCACACTACCTGGGTGATGGGCACACTTACAACTTTGACTCAAACTGTACAAAAGCGATTCATGTAAACAAAATGTTTGTACCCCCATAATATTCTGAAATTTTTTAAAAAATAAAAAAATAAAGAGAAGTGGTAGCAACATTGGACCTTTGTAAAAAAAAAAAAAAAAGTGCCTCCCCAGAAAGACAAATATCACGTGTTCTCACTCATATACGGGAGCTGAAAAAGTGGATGTTGCGAAAATAGAGCATACACTGGTGGTCACCAGAGGCCAGGAAGAGGAGGCAGAGGGGGAATGAAGAGAAGTTTATTAATAGGTATAAATATACAATTTGCTGGAAGAAATAAGACCTAGTGTTTGATAGATCAGTAGCATGACTATAGTTTACAGTAATCTACTATATGTTTCAAAATAGCTAGAAGGGAATAATTCAAATGTTTCTAGCATAAAGACAAATATTTAAGATGATGGATATCCAACGTATACCGATTCGATCTTTACAAATTATATTGATGTATTAAATTATCACGTGTACCCCAAAACTAGGTATATCTATTAGGCATCAATTTAAAAAATTGTTTAAAATTAACAGCAAAAAAAAGATTTCACACAGGAGATGGAGTTGACTCTTATAGGATAAGTTTTCCCGGGTTGACTTATGAAGGCAGGACCTACTTTCTAAAAGGAGGCATGGAGACATGATAAGTTATGTTATATTTAGGAAATAATAAATAATTCAGGATAGTGTGGGAGCATGTCGTTTGTGAGGAAGCAGCAGAAATGAGAGTGGATTTGTTGATTGGATGGTGAATGAAGATGCAGAGATCAGGTTGTGGTTACTTTATTCCACGAAAAGCAGTTTGGTTGCAAGGACAGGCCAGTGGGCACCATTGGAGGATATGAAACGGAAGGGTGGCATGATGCAATTAAAATATTATGAAGATTGCCATGGCAACATTGCCTGGATTGGGAACTCTGCTCTTTCAAAAGTCAGATTAATAAATAGTATCTGATCTAATGTAGTGGCAAGGAGTTTGGAGGGGACCATGATTCAGGTGGTCAGCTGGTACCGATAACCAAAACTAGGATTTTATGAAGTAGAACAGGTTTTAAAGAAAAGACGACTTAGCCAGTTTTAGAAATTTTGAATTTGAGGATGTTTTGAGATATTCATGTTGAGGGGTCTAATGGGCACTTAGAAAGCCAATGCTAGATAGAGATCATAGCAATAGCCCAAATTGAGATACAAATCTGAGAATAATTGGTATGCAGTGAGATTAGGTGGAGTCCAGCAGAGAACTTACGAGAAGGGCATAGTAGGTAGCATAGTCAGGAAAGAGACTGAGAAGGGCATTCTGAGAGGCAAGAATCATGTCATGTGGGAAGTATCAAGAAGTAGAATGTGATTGACAGTTTGAAAGGGAGTAAGGCGTAAATTAATACAAAAAAATAAACGTGGCTGTCCATGATTTGGCAATTAGGAAGTTGTTGACTGTAAAAAAAGACCATTTTAGTGGAGTGACCGGGTCAGAGGTCAAATTACAGAAGTTTAGCAAGTGGATAGAAAGTGATGAAATGGAACCAGAGTTATACTTAACTAGGAACCAAGGAGCAAAGAGGACGAGTAGTTACAGGCTACAGAATCCAGGAAGGGTTGTCTTGGTATTTGTTTATTCACTTTTAGGAAGAATGGAACTTGAATATATTTTACCTGATTGCACTCACCGACTTCGCAGGCAGGCTCTAGCTGCTGAGTGTATAAATCACATGTAGAGGGGACCCTCTCAGACCCCAAAGGCTGTGTCGATTTCTCTCTTGCTCGCTCCAGCTGAAACAGCCTCCTACAGGTGTAATAAATCCACCTGTGTGATTTACTTTCTCAATCCAGTGCAAAGTCACACCCTGGGTGATGCTTTATGACCCCTCAATGTCCTTTCACAGGAAGTAAGCATGAAATACCATTGTCACCCAGAAATTCTGAGGATAGTTTTGTCGGGGAGTGCGAAACCTCTCTGAGAATTTAAATGGGCATAGCTGGGACTGTTCGCATGACCCATAGCACACGGAATATTCTTGTTAACAATCTAGTAATTGATGTGTCCTTTCTTCATGCTGATAGTTGAGGGTAGCATATGACCTCCATGCTTTTTTGTTAATTTTGCTATTTGAAGTTTTTTTGCTTTCTCAAGGACAATTTTAAATAAAGCACGTTTTTTTAAAAAAAATTAATTTTTTTTACCAACAATAACTTTCCTTACAAAGTACTTTTTTATGCAGGAGGTTAATCCACATCCGTCACTGTAAGCCAAAGACATTCGACACACCCTGTTTCCAATGCTGTAGAATGGGGAGTATGCATCTCTTACAATTCTTTACTAATTCTTTGCAAGGCCAGTTCCACAGCAGGAAACTCATTTTCCCACAGGAATTTCTAATCATATGTACCTATTGTCTACACGCTTTAACTTTCTTACACGTTATACAGCTAAACAGACAGCATCATGACATAAAGGACATTGTTTTGGGAGTCAGCATTGCTCACTAAAGTGCCAAAGTTTGCCTTTTCTCCTTTTTTTCTGAACTTCACCCCAACTTACATTTTCTCAGCATAAATCACCCATGCTAGTGTGAGGTCAGAAAACTAGTAAGTGGCAGGTTTCTTCCTCCATAATCGTTTTCCAGCCATTATGTATGCTACAGAGTATTGTATAATTGATAACAGAGTGGCTATGAAATCCCACAGCCGTGAATAAATCTTAGCTCCACCATTACTAACTGTGTGACATATGGCAAGTTACTTGACATTTCTGTTCTTTGAGCTCCTCGTCGATAAAATGGGAGTTGTGGAGGTGCCTACCTGACAGGGTGCTGAGCTCTGAATAAGAGAAATGCAGGTAAACTGCTCGTAATGTGCCTGGCATACATAAGTATGCTTAGCTACTGTCACGTTTTAGAGCATAAAAAACATACATTATTATACTCAGTTTTAGAATTTACTAATATTTTACATTACTGGAAAATGAGGACTCATGATAATTAAGATTAAATAAAAAACAAAATAAAAAACATTTTATTCAGGGATGAGCAAAGCTCTTAAAGCTGAATAAATCTGGATGTGGGCTTCCATTCTGCCTCTTGGTGCTGTGTAACTAACCTTGGACAAATTGTTTAATCTCTCTGAGCCCCAGTTTCCTCAGGTATAAATAGGGAGAATGAAAGCTACCTTATATTTCTTATGAAAATTACAGAATATATGCCAGAGACTTAGTATATAATACATACTTAATAAATCTACATTTTTCGCTATGCTTCCTAAGTATAATAAATTCTTATTTTTGTCATAAAGGAAAACCTGCATGTACAAGAAAATAAAAGGAAACCAAAGTATACATCTAAAGCAAAGCATATCCATTCCTTTACCACCTTCTTGAGTTGTTGGCAAAAAAGAAATCCCAAGACTTTTAAGAAAAGAATGTTTGCTTTTCCTTATGACATAAAACCAAATCTTGGAAGTTTGGTTCTCATTTGTAGCGGACACAGAAGTTGAGTTGGAACATCTTTAGTAGATTTTCTGCTGGATTTAGAGAGAGCCCTTATATGTTTACCAATCAAAAGCAAAAATCTATAGTAAAAAATCACAGATACATAAGATTTATTCTCAAATGTCAACATGTTATTCTTTAAGTGATCTACGAGTGCCTTTTGAAAGGCTGTTTATTTAATTTTGACAAGATAGAGTCCCAACATTGCAGGCAAATAAACATCATGTTTGTTTTCAAAGAACTCCACAGAAAAACAGTCAATAATCTTCAATCATAACCAATTTGTAAACTTTATTATTAAAATACTATAATAGCTCCAAAATCATTATCACCACTGAATGGGTTAGAATTTTATTTTGCTGCAAGTAACAGAAAACCCAGCTAACAGTGGCTTATTATTGGTCTCACACTAAAAACCAGCTAGATAGAGATGCTGCTGTATTGGGTCAGTAGTTCAATGGTCTCAGCCTCAGCACATCTGTTCATCTTTTAGCATTTCTCTCGTCATTGCTGCCTAATGGTCAAAAGATGACTATTGGCCGGGCGCAGTGGCTCACGCCTGTAATCCTAGCACTCTGGGAGGCCGAGGCGGGTGGATCGCTCAAGGTCAGGAGTTCGACACCAGCCTGAGCAAGAGTGAGACCCCCGTCTCTACTAAAAAATAGAAAGAAATGATCTAGACAACTAAAAATATATACATATAGAAAAAATTAACCGGGCATGGTGGCGCATGCCTGTAGTCCCAGCTACTCGGGAGGCTGAGGCAGAAGGATTGCTTGAGCCCAGGAGTTTGAGGCTGCTGTGAGCTAGGCTGACGCGACAGCACTCACTCTAGCCCGGGCAACAAAGCAAGACTCTGTCTCAAAAAAAAAAAAAAAAAAAAAAAAAGATGACTATTGTAAGGACCGATACTGTGTCCAAGTTCAAGACAGGAAAAAGGAGTGATTTACAATTGCAGCTGTCTTTTCTTTCATCAAGAAAATCGAGTCTTCCTAAAGGCTCCAGAAGACTTCTTGGCCAGGGCTATGCCATATGGCCACCCTACTGCATGGAAAGTGGGAGAAGTATTTAATTGTCTGGCTTCTAAATTGGAGATGCCAAAAGAAAATAGACACGTGAACATCTGCTGAGTTCGTGAAAAGTGTTTGATACACCATTATCAAGGAAGTGCTGCATCCAAAGTCTACAAACTAAGCTAAATAGATCTGTTACCTAATCTCTAATCTTTACTGCCCTTAGAAAATTCCATTTTCTAATTCTTCTTTATATGCACTTGTACATTGATATTAGGTCACTCAACCATATTTCCTAAAAAAAAAAAAACATGAATTCCATTAGTGCTAGATTTGATACCAGGTGTAGAATAGTTTTGTTTGTTGTTGTTATCGTTTCTACCTGGGCTAAGAATATTGTCTTTGGTAGCAAGTCTTTATTGCGTGGAATGTGATGGTTTTGCACTACTGAATCCGTAAATAAATAAATCTGCAGGTGGGAGGCAAAGCATCTGTTGTTATCATCAAATCCTTAACTTAATGGCTGTTAAATAATTTTCCCAAACATTCTGGAGTCTTACATAATTTCAACATGCGACGCTTATTTTTCTTCCCCTTTCATGAAAGTCATTAGACCATTAAAACCATTGAGTGATGTTCACTCCGTCTGGGAACATTGACCTCACATTTGCTTTGGCTGTTCGTCCACCCTTTTCTCATAGGTTGATCATTTTTGCCAAGCTATTATACTACCTAATATTTTTAATAATATGCCTCGTATTTTAGAAAAATTGTGTCTTAATCTGTGGGGTACCAAGGATGGAATAGTGTTGGTGTTCAGCCTCAGATGCATACACCAAGGAATACATGGTTTGTAGGTATTTTAAAATCATTAATAAAACTGAAAGTTGGCCTGCTTTTTATTGCCAGCAATTCTAGACAATGTACATGATAAAATCCTCTCCCTACCAGCGCAAACCACCACGACCCCACCTCACCATGTTTAGTATGCACCACTTTGTAACTTTAATTTTTCCCTTTCAAATAAGTTATTGGCTTCAGGTTTTAAAGAACAAACATTATCTGAAGTCTTTTCTATGGAAGAAAATTCAGGGTTTATTTTCCTGGTTTTATCACCTTGATTACAATCATAGCATCACAACGTGATTGAAAACAAAAGGGGAAAAGAGAAATGAACAGAATTTAAACTAAATGCAAATTGAACTTAAATATAAAACTGTAACAGAAGTAGAATTGGACTATTGTCTCCAGAATATTTCTGCTTTTAAGCTTTTTGAAAACGGTTACTTTCCCAGAAGGAAAAAATAAATAAAAACCCCAAACTCGTTACATTCATTACAATGTTTCTTATTTCAAAGTGGATATCTGAAACTCAGTATTTCTGTTTCAGTTTTGGGCTATACACATAGAATACAGGGAAAAGGGACAGCATGGGATAAACCCTTTTCATTTGAAGAACTGTATATAATGAATTCGATTCTGTCATAACATGAAATACCAAATGTTAAGTCCTTGCTAGCATTCCCATCTTTGTTTTTCTGTTATGTTGAGTTTTAAAAGAAAACAACAAGGTGGGGTGAAATAAATTTCTAAAATTCACTGTAATCCTTTCTTTTTCTAGGCATTTTTGGACAGAAACTGGAAGACACTGTCCGCTACGAGAAGAGATATGGGAACCGTCTGGCCCCCATGTTGGTGGAGCAGTGCGTGGACTTTATCCGACAAAGGGGGCTGAAGGAAGAGGGTCTCTTTCGACTGCCAGGCCAGGCTAATCTTGTTAAAGAGCTCCAGGATGCCTTTGACTGCGGAGAGAAGCCATCATTTGACAGGTAGATGTCAACATTTTGTTAACCGTCTTCGTTAAGAGACTGACCTGAAAGGTGCGGTGAGTTCAGGTTACATAACCTTGATAGCTGTGGCAACAGTTTAGAACGTGGATCATTTGCCCACATGAGTTCGGATTGTTTTTATTAAGTTGCAAAGTCAAAAATTTGGCACTTGATATCTTTCTCTTCCATACCTTTTTCTTCATCTGAAAACATTCTTATTTGTTCTTTTCCCTTGGTACCCAATTAAAACTGTGTTAAAGTTTTGCATTGAAAAAAAGTGAACTTGTAATATAGGAGTCTTCTCTCGTTTAATGTTTTCTTAAATTCTTAAATTCTATGACTCTTGCAGACTCCTGGTGGTATTACCTTGGTCAACTGATTTTTGGTTCTTCTGATTGTGCTTCCTTGCATGGATAGTCGCTGAGTTTGGTGTTCATGTAGAGGGACAATTGCTGGAGGTTTCTATTCAGCCATCTTGCTTCACTCCCTCCCCCATTCTGTCCAATTTTATGAATCTTGATCACCTTTTTTATCCCTTATACCTATAACAACTCTAATACAAATTAGACACTCGATAAATCATTGTTGAATAAATGAATACTAGGAGTATATTTTGAATATATTTGTTGAATGAAAAAATGCCCATGTTTCTGATGTCCCAAAAAAGTAGAAAACTCAAGTGCTTGTTTTCATAGTTTAAAATTTAGGAAACTTGAATATTACCATGTTTCAAAATAACTTCTAAAATTCTGTTAGAATATAATTTTCGTAAACTAAGAAAAAATACCTGCCTGTGTCAGTATACAAAGTCATAATCCTTTGGATGGGTTTGTGCTTTCATAATTGTCACAGTTCCAAATTAGGGCCAGTACCTTTATTTGTTTTCTACTCCTGAATGCTCTCATGAATATGGATGTATTACTACCCCAAGTAAACTATATTTTGATTTATAACAAAACAATAACAACAAAGCAAACAAAAACCAAACCAAAAAAAAAAAAACCAAAACAAAAAGCTTGCCTTTTCTCAATAAAATTTGGTTTATCACTCTTTCTTTCCTCTACTCTGGCCCTTCTTAAAAAATGGTCCAAGTAGAAAACACTAATATAATAAACATTTGTATATGGCATGATAAAGTATCCCTTCAAACAAAAAGCATGACTGCATTTTAATTTGAGAGCCACAATAAATACAAAGTTGGACTCTTTTAAAGCTTTTTTATCCCTTCCCCTCGATTTATACATGCATATTAATAAACCAGGACAGTATCATCTAGTCCATAACTTGAGAATACTTTCACGTTGGAATAAAAGACTATCGAAGTATTCAGAAAAGGGACAAGTTTTGCATAGACTTGAATGATTTTGATGGTAATTCGTTGACTCAACTGGATACCAGGAAATCCTTTTAACTTTCCTCTAGCGCTGAGTTACAGATTCCACAGTGTAAAACTAGGCCTCTATTTACTCCTCTCTAGTGTAAGGCACAAACGTTTGTTTTCTACTTTATTTGTTTGATTGAAAGAAAATAAGTTTTCTGGAAAAAAAATGTTTGTGTGTTTCATTGGTCAGCCCAGAATTAGATAATCACCATTCTCCAAACCCATGGTGATGATTATGAAAGGAAATGGAGTACATGCATTAGCACCATTATTGGGGACATATTAATAAGAATATATAGAGAGAGATAATTCCTTTTTTTCTATATCACATCGATCTATCTGACAATGTTTCCATAAATTCACATTAACTGAAAGTGTGTTTCTGCTTTTCTGCCAACATTTCATTACCTAGCACTCAAACAGTACTATTAACAATTTTACAGGCAAACTCACAAAGTGTAGATTTGGGCGTTGTGTTCATTAGCTCAAGCTGCCATAACAAAATGCAATAGACTGGTAGCTTAAATGACAGAAATTTCTCATCTCATAGTTCTGGAGGTTGGAAATCCGAGATCAGGGTGCAGCCTGGTCAGGTTCTGGTGAAGGCTCTCTTCTTGGCTTACAGATGACTGCCTTCTTGTTCAGTGCATGTGCAAAGAGAAGGAGAGAGAGTGAGCTCTTCGGTGTTCATTTTTATAGGGTCACAAATCCCCTCAGACTAGGGCCCCAACCGTATGACTTCATCTAACCTAAATTACCTCCCAAAGTCCCCATCTCCAAATGGCATCACATTAGGGGTTAGAGCTTCAATGTATGGATGGAGGAGGGGCAGGTGAGTCCACAGCAGGGGTCGTCATGCAGTTTCTGCCATCAGTACTTTCAAACCAGGAGACTTATATTGGGACAAGTACTAATTCAAGGTAGTCCAGGACTTTGCCTGGAGGTGAAACAGACTTTTGGTTTTGTACAAAATTCAGTGGTGACACTCATGTAACTGTACAATAGCTGCGACAGTTTAACCAGATTTAAGTTTCATTGCCAAAAAGTGTGCCAGTATTGACAGATACGTAAAAAAAAAATAAGTTTGAACAGGACCAGAATTTTTTAAAAGATGTTTAGTTTAGTTTGGAGCTGCTTAACACCTTTGGATTTGCTTTTTTTTATCTTGGTGAACTCAGTGGACAGAGCAGAGTGTTGAATAAGCAAGACGATTTGATGCAGTATTCATCTTGGTAGTGCTGCTGAGTGTTTTCAGTCTCATGTATGTTCTCCCTGGCGTCTGATGGATATGACACCATTTTTTTTTAATTCGAAGCAAATTTTAGGTCATCTCATTGTGCTTGTTATAGATAAGTTCACAATATCTTTAATAACTTCCTGTGCGAGTGCATTGAAAATTCATTCTATTCAGTTAAATCAGGGGATTATATTGTGTTCTGTGCATAGCATGTGCAAAATTCCCATTTCTAATTTTGAGGCTTAAACGTTGCAAGGTTTTGTCTATATGGTATTAGACTTGTAATTATGGTGGCATTTAGCTTTATCAGTGTGTGCAAGTATGTTTATTAGGGAAGAGGACTGGGGTTAGAGGATGAGCAGGGAGGGATTCTTGTGAGACTCCCTTATCCCTGTTCAGATTCGTAAGAGGCCTGTATTGTACATAGATTATAAATAGGGCAGGTAACTTTCAGAAAGCATAAAGAACATTCTTAAGATCACACACCTTGCAGGGACTCATTGCTTAGAATACACAGAAAGCGTTAAGAAGCAGAGAAAAATGAGGCATGGTATGGAAAAGTGTTGATGGTGATCAGTTAGAGATACACACACAAAGGAGGAAAAAGGGTTTAGCTGTTCACTTCTGTTTCACCCAGCAGGTAGCATGAGGCTGCACACATCACAGGTGTTCAGGAACTATTTGGGGAGTGAATGGTTGACCCAGAATGATCAAAGGAAGACCCACGAGAATGTGAAGACGATCATAGAAATCCTAATGGAACTCTCCTTTAAGTAAAAAAAAAACAAAAACAAAAAAAAAAACACTACACAGGAGGAAAGAGGATTTAGAAGTAAAGTCAAAGTATATCAATATAATCAAAGGTGAAAACAAAACCCGTATGTTGATCAATTAAGGTACATGCTACAGAGCTGGTCCTCCTAGTCTGATAGCTCTTTCACTCAAGACCTTTGGGTCTATTTCTCTCTGCCTTTTTTCTACCACTGGATAAGGTGTGCATGATTATTTAAGTTTTGAAAAGATTCTACCACCAGGTAAATGAAAGAGACTGGAGTCTATATAATGACATTACATTAGCACATGTTTTTGAATTCTGTTAAAGGAAAATTACAACAAATCTTGTTTTGTAGATTTTTATTGCCATTTTTTTATTTGTGATTCTAGAATTGGGCAGCAGTCTGGACCAAAAATGGTTCTGGATGCTCTGTCTCGCCACATGTGCAGGTTATATTTATTGTCAGAATAAAGGAAGTGACATACAGAGAAGGGAAGTGAAGTATAGAGACGGCTCAATTGGTTACAGCTGGGGTCTTATTAGGACGTAATTTCAACAGCTGAAGGCCTGTGATTGGCTGAGGCTCAGCTATTTGTTCCCAAGTTAGGTTTTCAGTTTGTTTAGGTACTGAGTTAGGTTGCAGTTAGGAACTCTTGCGGAGGCCTCCTTGGGCCAATTTTAGTTTGATTTGACATACCGAAAGAGCATGACTCCAAAGCACCTCATAGCTCAGTGATTAACCAAAAAGAATTTTTCAGTTTCCTGTTCGAATAGCCCGAATGGGGTTAACAACAGAACCTACTCACAGGCCTGCAGCGAGAGCCTCACATGTGTAGATGTGTTGATGTTGTTAATAACCAGGTGAGGGATTTTGATTCTCCATCATACGTAGACTTTTGCCACAATGCAGTTAATTCACTTCACTTTGTTGAAGACTGAGATATATTTCTCTGAGGCAAAGATGGCATGTTCTTCTAGGTAGTTTGGGCAATTAACACATAATATTGGTATCTAATTAATTAGATGCACATATTGAAATAAACATTAATTAAACAAAGTAGTGGATTTTCAATAAGAGATACAA
>RJWJ010008949.1:0-51692 GCA_004363605.1 Indri indri
GTTTCCTTTATGCTAAGATTGAGTGTGCATTTAAAAACCCTCAACAAGACATATTTGGAATAAAAAATGATCTATTTTATGCATGATTAGTCAACATACAGAATTTAAAGATTAAGAGTTAGTTTAGACTAAAATAAATATAGTTTAAAAATGTTGTGAAGTTTTGTGAATAGCAGATATACAAGGTTATTACTAACAGAACAGGGTCTTTGTGGCAGGTATTTAAGCTTAAAGATTGACATCTGCAGTGAAAATCCACAAGAAATAGAGAATGAGTCCAAGCACATGGAGGTGGCCCAGTAAGGCAATTCTTATTGATAGCATCCTAGACAACCTGCAGAGAGAGGTGGCCAGGCAGTGTCCATTACTGATAGGACTGACCACCAATGGTTGCCAAGGAGGGGCTCTGGAATTAATAGGACTTCAGTGTACTCACGTTTCTCATGTTTGTTGACAGTCA
Organism: Indri indri; assembly: GCA_004363605.1. NCBI lineage: Eukaryota > Metazoa > Chordata > Mammalia > Primates > Indriidae > Indri > Indri indri. The sequence continues at coordinate 461 of RJWJ010008949.1, forward strand.
TGACAGTTTGTGCATCAGTGAACACATGAAGGATCATCAAACATGTAACAGAACATGGTCCCTTATAAGGGAAGTCAAACAACATTAGATTTATAAACAGAAATTAATTACACTGCTCCAGCACAGGGAGTTTCATGTGGCCAGCATGAGCTAATATTGCTTAATTATTATCAGCCAATACTCTTTCATTCAGATAACATACTGAACTTTCCAAATATGTAGCACCACCCTAGGTGCAAGAATTTCCAGGGTTGTTTGGTGTTGATACCTGTTCAACATTTGCTTTTAACATAACAATACATTTCCTCTTCTTGTTTTTATACATCTGCTTAAGAGTATAACCACAGTCTCCCTAACCTTCTAAACATCATATGTCAGAGCTGTGACAGCCACCTGGTATTCAGGTTACAGCTGTTGCTGGACAAATATACCAAGTGTTCAGAGAGTCCTATGATGGACTCAGATTATTCTTATTTTCCTCATACAGAAGAAGAAAATTGTGTTTGCTGCTTAATGTAAGAAATTGTCCCACCATTTGGACACCTGCATGATACTGGTACTGTTATGTGCAAGATGGTACTGTAATGTTTAATAATTACTGTAACCCTAGTTAACATTATTTATCTGTATAAGATATTGTGCTCATGAAACTGCACATTTAGGAGAGAAGCTGCAAGCAATAATCCTATAATAAAAGTGAAGTGTATTAAAGATGGAAAGCACTATTACCACAGGTAAAATCCTTTGAGAGTGCTCTCATTTATAATTTAGTCCCAGTAGGACAACCCTCCCGTGTGCTGATTATCAGAGCAATTCTAGCTTTGGGGAGCAAAGAAAGTCACAAACACACCCAGAAGCTGAAATAAGCTTTTCGTTTCGTGTGATTTAAGCGCTATTGTCAGTCTGTGGAACTCTGAAAATTATTGCATTCGAAAATAATTCAGCTTCTAGATTAGATATTGTCTAGGTTTCCTCTTTCCTGCTCTTTACTACTGAGGACATTTAAATGAAACTATTAGCTGATTTTTTTTTTTTACTGCTTATTCTCCACCTGAGGTTATTATCCTCAATTCATAATATCATGCTCATCTGTAAAACAACCAAACAGGAACATGAATTCAGTAGGGGGAAATAAACTAGAGAAATGGAAAGCAGAAAAAACCAGGAAGAGAGGGGTCTCTGGAGAGACATGGGCACACTTATGACTGTTTTCACCTCTAAACTGCAGATTTAACTTTATCTGAGTTTGAAGTAACTGAGAGTTAACTTCTTTTGTGACCATTGTGACATCATTGTGGCCATAGACAAAGAAAGGAAGCACTTTTCTGTTGTGCAAACATCTAGCAAAAGCAAAATTAGCTCATTTGATGATTATGTTATCCATGTTTAATCTGCATCAAGTTGTAACTCAACACCTAACTCCGAGCCTAGCACATTGCTATTGCTCAATTTCTGTTGGACAGATATTTGATAAATGCAACTTTATTAAATGGAATAGGATAGATATCTTTTAGATTTAATGTTTTGTCGATATTTTCATTATTAATTCTTCTGCCTCAAAGAAAATGGGTGGCTATTCCAGACTAAAGTCATCTCCTCCAGGGACAACCAAAGAAACTCCTACCTTGCTGGTGCTCTGGCTTCATTCTACCAAACTGTCAGAAAGTTTTCGTACTGGTGTTTGCTTTTGCTGCAGAAGAGTTTCCATTAAGATTCTTGTTGCTAGTGCTTGCCACTTGAATAAAATGTGGACATGAGTCACAGGAATGCATTCAATAAATTTTTAGTCCTGTATTTTAAAATTATATTAAATCTTATGTATCTCTGGGAAAGAGAGGTACAGAGGAAACCCTGAGCAAGTGAGAGAGCCTTCTTACTTGCCCTCAAAGAATACATGTCACCTCTTAATAAATTACTGGTCACAAGAAGTCTCCCTTCAGAGGAGTAAGCAGAATCATGCAACAGCACTGCCTGAAAGCAAAATCGTCTCCTTCTCACCAAGAGGCCTGATTTCCAACCATTTCTTCCTGAAATCATGGCATGCTCTGGGTACTAGCTTTCTTGGCTGTCCAGAAAGTATACTTCTCTCCTCATATAAATATCTCATCTTTAGTTTAACTATAGACTCAGGACTAAAACCAGGCGTAGAAAAGCAGTGAGTCTATTAGTAATTGAATCTGCCTCATGTGAAAGATTCTCTGCAATGATTTTTGCTTGTGCTAGTCTTAAATCTTGGAAAGTAGTATAAATTTTTCATGTTTTTAGAAAGAATTATGTGCTTGCCCAAAGAAATAATATTCTTGGTTATTATATTTTATTGCTTGCAATTATCGTAGAAATAAAATTATGTCAATAATACTGTTACTTGTAGATTGCTGACTGCTGGGTATATATTATCTGTATTGAATTTTGGAAATCAGTTTTTATAGAGTACATGAAAATTTCATCTAAAATGGTAAGCATTTTCCCAAAATTCCAAAAGTTAATGATTACTGGGCTCTGCTATAAATGATTTTTGTATCTACTATGATAGATTAGCTGCACTTACCCATGTTTTCAATGCCATCTGGTCTAGTAAATGTCAAGAATATATTCCAAACATTTATCATTATTTATGTCCAGTTCTGGTTAGGAAATAATCATTCAGAAATCTGAGTTTAGGCCAAATATATAGCCTGATGTTCACATGGAATTCTTCATATTTAAAGAAGTAAAAACTAGTGGCTTTAATTACTGATGATGCTTATAAATTTTTTGTTTTAGTGTAACTTAAGACAAAACAGAATCTAACCAGAAACATTCACACTATAAAAGACAAAAGAATAGAAAGTGATAGTAGTATTAAATCCACGCATAACAACTTCTCACCTTTCACATTTTTCACCTAAATCTCATTGGTTCCCACCATGACAATTGAATAAGGAAAGCATGGCAGATATTTTCACTTTAGAGATAGGGTTAGGGAAACTCTGAAAAGCAACGCATCTCAGGATCACAGGATGCATGAGTAGACCCCACGGGATCTGGACCCAGGTTCCTGAGCCCTAGTCCTCACTTTCTTCCCTGTACTCAACTGAGAAAGAGGGGCATTTTCAAGGACTTGGTGACCGGAACTTTCAATTTATATGTGCCACGTTGCTCTCCTTTTCTAAAGTAGCTTGGCTGTAGGTCAGGATTCAACTGACTGAAAAGAGACCCACTGTTGGCATCCATTTCCATGGTGCTGGCCAGGACATTTTAAAAATGTTGTGCCGTTGGATGGTACCTAGGGCCTGGGGCTTCTAAACAAACTTACATAGGCTTGGAAATAAATATCTTTGAAAATGTGATTCACCTACATGAGAGGACAACTGACAGCATTAGCTAGGTGACTGGCTGTTATCCAGGGGCTTCTCTTTCTTTCCAACAGTCTTGTTTCACTTTTTCATGATTCTCAGTTTGTTCTCCTCTGGCCAGTGGAACTGATCATTCAGCACAAACGTAAGGCGTGGATTGAGAATGACATGCTGCCTCTTGTGAACAGCCCAGCAAAGTGTCATAATTTTCTTCTGACAAAACACTCATCTATTGTATAAAGGAATGATTCCGTCCTCACTGAACTGGAAGACATTGAGCACACAAATGAAAAAGAAAGGGAAAGGAAAGAGAAGGAAAGGAAAAGGAAGGGAAGGATGGGAAAAAGGAAGGAAAGGGAGATGCAGGTGGTAGAATAAAGATGAAAGTAAAACAAGCTGTTGTAAGCTTTGAAACAATATAAGCCTGAGATCTGAGGGATTCTTGAAACAAAGGAAGAAAAAGTTTTGAGGATGTTTGAAGAAGGGAAAAAGAAGGACATCAAAGATGCATGGAAGTAGAGTGGGATGGAGGGAGGGAGGACAAGTTATATCTCCTTGGAAACTCTTGCCATCTATTTTTCAAGTTTCACACGGGCTGACATCTTGCTGTTTTCAAAGAGACGTGCTTATCAGAGAAGTTGGTGAGACAGTCCATTTCCTTAGTATTCATGACAACTGCCCATTTTGTAATTAGATGCAAAAGAGTGTCAGCTATCATAGTTGATACATACAGAGGAGTCATACTTTATCTCTACAATTGTCCGATTCAGACATGACAGTTACAGTGTGCAGTAAACCACCATCTGGAAGAATAACACTACCTTGCAGAACTTTCGTGAGGACTAATCGTGAATATGGAGCCACTTTGTAAAATACAAGAAGCTACACAAATAATAAAGTGCCATCACCACTACCATTTTTAGCATGACTGTAAATCTAAGGGCTTATCTCTTCACACTGAATAGATGCTCTGTTAAATCAAAAGCCACTAGTTACATCTTTTGAGAGGAAGATGATTGCATTTAGAGTATTAAAGCATTCTGGATCATATTGCTCCTCCCTCCCCACATTGAACTTTGAATTTTAAGTGGCTATTGGATATTTCCTCACATTGTCTATGACATCGTTTAGTACTAAACAATAAATGTTAGTTATACTTATGTCTTGAGAGATACCATTCTGAAATGAAAACATCCATCTTCACGTTAACAGCCTTCTTAACCTTTTGACACTGTCAGTATGGAGGTTCACTGTCGTGTGGAAAGGGATGATATTTAAGTGATTATGCATGTGCTGCTGCTTTGTTTATTTTCTATAAGAAAATCAAGATGTTCTTTAAGAACATCTTCACTCTTTACTGACAGCGAGGGTAATTTTGATAAATTTCCATGCTCCGAAAATAGACTGGGCTCACGCTGGGCAGGACTTAATTGAAATAGGGACAATTAGGTTTAACGTTACTAAGAACAGAGGATAAGATGCAGAGGAAAGGGATTAGAAATAGGGGCAAAGCCAGTTGCCACTGGTTTCCCCTAACACCAATTTTGTAAGAGCAAGAATACCATGTAAATATCCAAAATATATCTTGGGAAGTAAGCCCCTGGAAAGAGTCTATCATTTGGGGATTTGGGAAAAAACAACAACAACAACAAAAAAAACTCTGTTCTTTTAACAGGTGGCAGATAAGCTCTTCTTTAAAAGTAATTTAATCAACATCGTTCTATCATTGTAACATTAGTTTTTTCTCTTAATATGTTCTTTTCTCATAAGCACCTCCTTGTGAAATAAGAAGTTATGATATAATTTCCTTAAATGGCTTCAGTACAGGAGTAAAGGGGATTACATCTTCCATGCCCCTTAATCTACATATATGGATACTTCCTGTCTCTGTATCTTGCATTTTCAGGCAGGTGGGTTTTAACTATATACTAAGCAGACAACAGCAGAGCAACAAAATGCTCCAGACTGTAACTAAGCCAAAAATCTGATACATGTTTTTGCCAAACAGAAGTTTTCCCATTAACTCAGCAATTTCAGTGATACTCCTGTGAAGGAAATGTAAGATGCACACCACCCATTTAAAGTTGACATTGAGACCTAAACTGAAGCCAGTGTATTTCTTCTAGGCAAGACAAATCTGAAACAAACTCATAAAAATGTTGGTTTGTACCTCTTGTCAGTGTCCTTTTCAATGCCTTACTCCCTCTCCCGCTGTCTCTCTCCTGGCAAGCTGCTCATTACCCTTGTCCTGCTTTTGGTCACCCATAACCCTGTCAATGGTCCATGACAATTTGCTCCTCCTTGACAGCTAGCCACCTTCTGGATGCATCTCTCTGCTCTCCCTCCTATAATGGGAAGTAGTAAGAGTAGCTGTAGTAGTCACAATAGCAGGAGCAGTACCAGTCATAAAACTTGCATTGGAAGAATAATTTAAAGCTTAAATTATTATACTGCCCTTAAATGTTCATCATCTTATTTAATCAATATGTCAAACTTATAAGGGGAATATGTCTGACCACATTTTACAAATGAGTAAATTAAAATTCCAGGAAGTAGTATCTTGCACTACAGACAATAAAATCTTATAGGTGTTGAGTGGGGAAATGGAAATGATACAAGCTCAGGTTTTCTGACTCTAACTCAAAGCAAATGCTCTTTTACTCAGGACTTCCAAAGAACTTATAAGTTATCAGTAGAAGTGAGGGTATAGGAGGACAGTTATCAAGAGGAATGAAGGTCTTCTGAGCCATTAGGTCATGCCACAGAAGCGAACTACCTATGGATAAAGCCATGCACACTCATTCCTAAGGCTATCCATCCAAGTAGATAGGTGAAATAAAATAAATATTTTCCAATTATGCATTTTGGTAAAACTTAAAGCCCATATTATGACATATGCAAGGCTTATCAATCAATAAACAATCCGATGGACAATGTCCTAGGTGATTTAACTAATATACAGCCTGCTGCATGTTATGTGAGATATTGAGAATGTTACAATGGATGGTTTGGTGGCAAGAGACATTAAATACCAAAGGGATAATTAAAAATAAAATAAATTTTAAAAAATACAAAAGGAAGTCATAAGATTCATGTAAATTTTTTTAAGTAGGTTAGAAGATTTTTAAACCTCTTACCAATTAAAAAAGAAAAACTAAAAGGTCTGAAAGTTGAAGGATATAAAAAGAGCAAGTCTTCGGAATAAGCTGTGCCATAATTCCTGCTCCCAAGAAGAGATGAGGATGGCTCCCCTGTCATCCCAAGAAAGGCTTCAACAAGACTTCCAGAGAGCTTTATAGGCAATTAGGGGTTACAATAGACTCGTATCTGACTTCCACCTGTGCATTCGAACGAGCAAGAGATGGGCTGAAGTTGGAGCTAAGACAAGGTGATAATATTACACAGTCCTCACCCCCCAGCATTCCCAAGGATTGTTGGGTACTTCCTGTGTACTAGACATATGCCCCACATGGCAGAGAGCCAAGATGAGGTCCTCGTAGGTCCTCTTCAACAAGGCAACCTGTAGAGGAAAGCAGGATTAAGCAAAAATCAATGGAAGTTATAGAACTTGATTATCAGGCTTCAGAAGGAACCAGTCATCAATGGAGACGGGATGCATTTGGTGTGGTCAAAAGAGCTGCAGGTGAGCATTTTCCAGAGATGGAAGGGGTCCCCTAAGAACCTGTGAAGGTTTCCATTAGAGAAAAGAGTTAGCTTAAACTTTTTTCCAGGATTAGAGAATGTAAACTGTCTTGTAATAGCAACCAAAAAGGCAAAATGTTGCTGGTTCTCCTTACCCTTTCTTCTGTCCCAAAGCCCCCATACCAGAAACATTTTTTAAAAAAAGGAAAGAAAAAAAGAAAAAAAACCAGAATAGTTACTGAGTGGGAAGGATGGGAGAGGGAAATGAGAAAAGAAGCTGGTACACCTTCTTTTCCCTGACTGGAGTAGACATAAGCATGAGACAGAGGAGAAACCTTTGAATAAAGAGGAACTTGTTGACTAATAGGGCTTGACAGTTTACTTTTAATCATGTCTGTGATTTGTGCTTAAAGTTACCTTGGAGCTTTGTATTATCTAACAGTGACTAGGAAATTCCTGGTTAGGGGCAGGGGAAAACTATCCCAGTGAGTAAATTTTAAAGAGACTCTAGGAATCCAAAAATAAAGATGGCTTATAATAAAACCCATGAGCCTTGTTTTTTCAGGGGTCAGAGAGAGGTTGTGTTGGTATGTGCTTAATGAAAAATGGCACTTTCCTCCTCAGTCCTCCTTCGTTTTTATTTTTTTTCTAATTAAAATGGTCTCAACTTACTCAAGATATTTTTTATATATATGTTTGTGATTTTGTATGCGGTCAGGAAGAGAAGGTTGGAAGAATGGAACACTGTGTGGAAAACATTTTCATTATTTGTGCCTTCCAAAAATGAAGATGGTAAAAGCGGTTGGAAAGCTGATTTTAGAACACCGCCACTGAAAGGTCAGTTGTTTCACGCCTGAAATTGCTTCTCTGTTGTCATATTTCCTCTTGTGGAGTAATTTACTACCCGGGTCTTTTAATTAGGAATCCTATGCCAAAAAATGGTCCTTTTAAAAAAGGTATTGGTCTCATCTATCAGTATAGAACAGGTATAGTTTTGAGATTCTTTTATTGTTTTAAATAATTTTTTTTCCTAGGAGATAATGTTTACATTCTTTTGGCCTCAAAGGGGCCTCTGGAAAACATGCAATTTGCTAACAATGCATTTATGTGATTCTGGTTTAACAATTTTAAATTAGATTTTATCTTCTCCAAGGCTACTACATCACAGAAGGTGTGGACCATTAATGAGAAATTCAGTCTATCTCCTTTCTTCCCACCAGGTGAAATCTTTATACTACATTCTTAACTCCACCCCAGGGCATTGACACCTTGGTACTAAAGGAGGGATAACCCCTGCATTTAATTCCCTGGTGGCTGTCACCCTGCTGTATACAAGACAGCCTATCAGCAGATCACTTCTATGTCATGGGCTCCCCAAAGAACCCAAAGGACAGTTTCCAAACTTCAGAATCCCTCTAAACTGATCAGTTTCATCTGGAATTTAAATACTTGATTTCTGAAATGATCAAATCCATCCAGAATTCCGAAGTACTTAGTTATCTGCTCACCAGTGCTATTTGAAGAAATATAAAATATGGTTCAATTATGAAAATATAATAAACCATGACAAGATATGTGAACTAAAATAAAATCTTAAGGCTTCCCCCACCCCACACTGGCTGACTGGACCCCCTCCTAGCCAAGGGGATATCCTAAAACTAAATTGCCTGCCAGGAGGAGGGAGGTCAGACAAGTCTTATCATGTCCCCCTCCCTTCTTAGAGAAATCCGTTTCAGCTCATTAACAGGCCTAAGGTTATGCAAGACAAACCTGCAGGTCCTACACAACGAATGTATGTCCTTGGCTTATCTCTGATTAACAGAACTCCTTATCTTAAAACATTCCAAGCCTTTAGACAAAACATCATGTCTTTAACCAATTACAAGTCAAATAATCTTTAAACCCACCTATAACCTGTAAGCCCCTGCTTCGAGATAGCCCACCTTTTCAGGCCAAACCAATGTATGCCCTCCATGCATTAATTTATGCCTTTACCTGTAACCCTTGTCTTCCTGAAATCTATAAAACCAAACTGTAACCTAGCCACAGCGAGTCCACTTACTCAAGGCTTCTTGGGCATGATTCCAGGTCATGGTCCTCAAATTTGGCTCAGAATAAACCTCTGAAAATTATTTTACAGAGTTTGACTTCTTTTCCATCAAGATATACATATATATATGTATATATGTGTATATATATATGTGTGTGTGTATATATATATATATATATATAATTCTTCACATTGTAGCAAACTATCTTTGCTTAGTAAATGGCTGAAGGGTCTAGCTGCTTTCAAGTATAGACACTAGAAAGAACAAACATAGCAAAAGTCTTGATCTCAAAATCAAGACTGAAAACATTGATCCCTGAGTAGGACTGGTTTGAAGTTTGAGCTTTAAGGGTTGGCTCAGCCCCAAATTGGCTGAGTGGTTTGGGGAACTCCCTTCAACCTGCTGATCCTTAGCTGTACCAGGAGATCTTTTAAAATGGAAATCATGTCATGCCACTCTCCTGCAAGGGCTTCCCATCATGCACGGGATAAAATCCCAATTCCTGATTGGTTGATGGCTCTACAGGAGGTGATCCAGACTTACCTGAGGAACCTCACCTCCCACCAACCGCTGCCTCCCTCTTCCTCTTCCACATTGGTGAGCCTGCCAATCCTCAGGCAGCCCAAGCTTAACTGTGCCATGTGACCTTATAAATGCCATTCTTCACCCTGGAATGCTTTGCCCCTAGACTTTTGCATGGCTCATTTTCTCTTCTTTCAGGATTCTTCTCTAATGTAACCACTTCTGAGAAAAGTGTATTTTTTAAACAGGATGCCCTTTCCAAAGCATCCCTCACCCCTTGAGCCCTTACACTGCTTCAATTTTCTTCCTGGAATTTATATAAAAATCAAGCGATGCTATTTATTGGCTTTTCTCAGTAGAATGTAAGAGTCATGAAAACAGTGACTTTGCATCCACACCATGGCATTCCCTGTATTTAGAATTAGGCCAAGTGCATAATAGGTGCTTATGTGATGTCAGCGGAAGGTAAAAATAAATGTCCTCTCTCTGTCTGCCACTCCCTGCCCTACCACATGCAATTATTAACTGTAAAACCCTTAAAAAGAACAGAACCTGTACATTTGTGTGAGTCTATCAATAGGAATCTTGGTGATTGGGAGGCTATGAGCTACTCCAGAGTAGTTGCATTAGGGAAAAGGGTTAGACAGGTAAAATTCTTTTAAAGAGGAACAGAAAGCAGGCTTCATCTCTAGAGCTTACAAAAAGGAGGACAAAGACTGTGGGAGAGCCAGTCTAGGGCTGAGACATGACCCAGAGGACCTAACTGTGGAAAGCTTCCTGTGGTTCACAGCAGTCCTAGCTGAACTTTGAAAATCCAAGAGGAGAAGAGGGGCGTTTAAGGCAATGTCCTTTTCGTGTCCTAGGAAACACAGGAGCTTTGCAATGCATATGGAATATACTCTGCAGCCCTGGCAGACATCCCGCCTTGGGAATGACTTTCTTACTTAAGCCAAAGACCTTGAAATGGAGACCTCATGTGTAAATATGTGCAAATGTTGAACTAAATTTATCCCATAAAATTTTTAGGAAACAACCTTGCCATGGATACAAGCTGTTGAATACATTATCTGCTGGGGTTAACAGGGTTTCCTTCAGCAGAAATAAATAAATTAAGAGGAAGCACTGAAGGGTTGACTACTCCAGATTTGTCTTTAATAACATTCCATTAAAAATGATGAAAAGGCACAGCTCTCAAGTAATTCAGGCTCAGAGTGATGCTGTTCCCTTTCAGGCTCATATCCTCAGATGAGGCTGTGGTAGTTTTAATCACTTCTCTTCCCCTAACTCACCCTCCTCCAGCTTTTTTTTTTTTTCCTTTCATTTTTTGGTCTGTCTTTCCATCCATCTGACTATGGCCCATTTACCTTGATTAGCAGAGGAACTGTTATCGCATTTTTCAATAAGGACTTGTGATTTTTAAACTATTTAGATCAAAAGTTACATAAATCATCTGTACCATGCAAAAACAGATTCGTGATAAAAAATTATATCAAGTTTAGTGTCTAGCTAGTATTTCTCAGTACAAGAGCCTAATATTAATGTTAATGGTAGAGACTTTTCCCAGTCCTGCATTTCCTACCTCCGTACCACATATATTATCTCTAAAGTTAAAAAAATAAAAAAAGTAACCAGGGCCTAAAAGGTCTATGAAAAGACATTGCAATCACCAGCTGTGACTCCCTCCTTCCTTTCTGTCTATGCCCAGTCTAGAGATAAGATGGTATGTTCCTCTCCAGTCTCTCATTGCTTGCCTTGTAATAGCCACTTAGAGATATAGTAAGAATTGGATGAAGTGGGTAATTTTTTTCTTAGATGTTTATGTGTAATTGGTTTTTTTAAAAAATTAACTGTTTATGAGTTGGTGATGTGTATGTGTAGGTGTGTATGTAAATATCTGTATGTGTGTGTGTGTATGTGTTTATATGGGAGGTAGTGTGTCACATGCAGAGAGAGTTATAAATTCATGTTTTCAGATAACCTGTTGGTATGGCATTGTTTGCATTATGGAGGGGAGGTTAGAACTGCTTAGTGCTCCTCTGTGATTTTCTCACCTATAGTTCTCATAACGTGACCCTGTAATATGAGAAGATGCACTCCCAAGCATGAAGACTTAATTTACAATCCACACAAATCCCCCTGTCAAAGTGGGTTGAGGGCATAATAATCAGGCTGTTGTACAGTAACGATGAGCTCGTGTGCATTGGTGGAGAGCAGCTGCCTGTAAAATGTTTATTTCTTTTTGTGTGTATTAAATCTGGCTCTATCACTTACTACAGCTTGATGGATTTAACATTTCCCAAAGACAAAAAGGTAAAGACTTAAAATATTATGAACTTTGAATGAAAATCCAGTAGAAAAATAAACCGGAAAAAAAATGAATGCACAAAAGGGATGAAATTTTAAAACATTCCGTTCAGATGAAAAAGATAGAAACCAAAAGCAGTGGCCATATGTCTAACCTTACCACACTCATCACCACATCTCCCAGTTCCCACTTGCTGTCTAATCATTTCATCCTCCAGTCACTAACCCCACAATACAGATTTCTCTGCCTGCTCTTACAGAGCTCTTAGTTCGCCCTCAACAACAAGTGTTAATGGGCAGCCTCCCAGGCTAAGAACACTGTACAAGCCTCAGACTTTATGTAATTCCAAACCAGCTGGCTTAGACACAGGAAATGTGATATTTCCTCTCCATCTCTAATAACTTTGACCTTGAAAGAGAACAGACAGTGCTGCCTCCCCAGAGGAGATGCAGGAGAAAATTAGGTAAGATGCTTTGACCATATGAAAAAGGGAGGTATGTTTGTTTTCTTTACTTTAGGGTGATGGAGTTATGGCTTACGATCTTGGTGTCTTCAGTGTTTTGTCTATATAAGGTGGAGGGAATGGGAAAAGGAGCAAGAAAAAAATGCAAACAAGGTACATGGAAGGTGGCACTCATGCTCTCTGAAGAGTGAATGCAAATGACTCTTGAGCACCATCCCTGCCTTCCCACCCTTTCACATCTTCTGCTTCTTTTTTTTGCCTCTCTACATGGATTCCTTGAAGAAAGGACAAATGAAAAGAGGTGTCTTTAATTGTGGGCAACACAGAACAATTGTTGGAGAAATGACAGAACTACCAGTTGGCCTTTGTACTCACTCCTACCATGACCATCACATGTAATGGATTGAAATGTGTGTTCATTGCCTCACATGTGGTTACTCTCACATTGTTGATTCTTCACTGGGGATCTGCTGAGTAAAGTTTGGAGAAACTTCCAAATCTTTAAACTTGTAAAAGCAGATTGAAAACTTCACTCCATTATGCTGTTCTCTCTTTCACAAAGTCTGAAAGTTTCCTGTGATGAGTGCCTGAAAATACCGAGAGTTTCAATTTGCCAACTTCCTCAAACATGCAGTATCTAAATTTTTTTCAAGCCACTTTGATCTCTTGAGTCTTCAGCACAATTCATTTTTCTTGCATAAAGGCAGCGAGAAATTTCTTTCACTCCCAAATCACCTGGTGGAATTTTTTTCATAAGGGGATCTCAAACAATGCTGCACTCTTCCATAACTGTCCGAGTATTTAAGATATGTCAAGACCAAGACGAGACAAACAAACAGCACACCAATTCATTTGAGAATACATGAAGTGGAGTTCAGTCCAATTTTCTATAAACGTTTAAACCATTTCACACATAGTAAAAACAGATCTGTGCTTTCCCAGTTTTAAATCCCATGGGTTTACTAGGCTGACTTGAAATGATTTACTTTAAAAAACAGTGCACGCTTAGTGAGGAAACAGAACCCATAGAACCAAGAGATTTATTTATTTATCTGTTTTATAAAATTTCATGAGAGAAACAATCAGTAGTATCTGCAGCAATTACAGAAATCCTAACACAAAAGAGAACACACCAATGTAAAAGAAAAAAAGAGCAAATCAAGACTGGTGTCTCCCTGAGATATAAATAAACGGTTCTTACAAATAGAGGGAAGGGGCTTTCATTTAAAAAACACTGCACAGTTTACCACTTTTTAAGATATTCACAATATACCGTAATATATGAAAGGCTCTGAAAAGTCCTGTTTTCCCAAAACCTGTTTAATTTGGTTAACTTGTTTAAACGCAATTCCTACCTCTACTTTTTTTTTTTAATTTCACCATATTATAGGGGTACAAATGTTTAGGTTACATATATTGCCTTTGCCCTGCGCGAGTCAGAGCTTCAAACATGTCCATCCCCCAGATGGTGCGCACCGCACCCATTAGGTGTGAATATACCCATCCCCTCCTCCCCCCTCCTACCTGCCCAACACCCGATGAATGTTACTATTACATGTGCACATAAGTGTTGATCAGTTAATATCAATTTGATGGTGAGTACATGTGGTGCTTGTTTTTGCATTCTTGTGGCACTTCACTTAGTAGAATGGGCTCCAGCTCTATCCAGGGTAATACAAGAGGTGCTAGATCAGCACTGCTTTTTGTGACTGAGTAGAACTGCGTGGTATACATATTTGATCCTACCTCTACTTAACTTAGAACAGATTTTTTTTTTTTTCAAGCAAACAGAATACACAGTAGCATGCAGAAGATGCCCTGGTGTGTCATTACACACAGGGAGATGCTTGGTGAGGACAATCGCTAAATGATGCAGCAAAGGCTGCTGAAGACCCGTGTCAATTTCCCCCACCTTCCTACTGTGTTCCTTTTATAGATGCCACTTCCTAACTGGAGGTCCAGAAAAATCTTCTACTTGACCTTTTTGAAGTCAAAGTGGCTCAATGATAAGATCCTATAAGTGAAATACATCGTCCCATGGTCACTTGGTGGCTTATTGTAATGCAAATCTTAGTCCACTGTCTCCAACCCAAACTTCACTTATTAAGTTTTTAATTATCAAATTGGCAATATTAAAAATTAACTCAATATGCTTATCAGTTTGCTACAAAGAAGAGAGATTCACTCAGGCTACCATAAGAAAAGAGGATTTATTGTAAAGATATGTGCAGCCTGAAGCTAAACCTAGATTAAAAAACTAGCACAGTACAAAGCAGCTGTATGATCTAGTTACTTGCCCCATCTCTCTCTCTTTGAATTTCTTCTGTTTCTCTTTTCATAACCTACTGGCCTATTCTCTTATATTTCCTAGGACAAATACCAGAGACAGCTACTATGACTGATTAGCAAGTCATTAATTACTCTATTGTATAGAGCTTTTGGTATCAATCTCATGGGCTCTAGGGCACCCCCCTGGGTTAGGTATACAACTCCCTCTTCTAGTTAAAAAAAAAAAAAACAAAAAAAAAAACCCTCTTGTTCAAGCAGCCTATGGTGACTTTCACAAGAAGGGATTGGGGTGGTGGCATTTTAGTTCATAAGAAACACTGTATGTGACAGATTCTTTCAATAGCATGTTCCTGTACCATGCCCCTTGCTACACTGATAGGGGGAAATAGTAGATTCCACTACCTGTGTTGTACCACATTCAAGAATAAGTGGACATTAAAAATTGAAATTTGTAAGTTGAAGAATTTCCTCCCATCTTCCCTAAGACATATGTAAAATAATCTAGACATAAAAATATTTTCCCACTTGGTCTACATGCCTCTAAATTCTCCCTAATATAATCAATCCTATTGTCTGCTGTGGCAGGAGTTCCCAACCTTTTTGGCACCAGGGACCACTTTCATGGACAATTTCTCCATGGACTGGGTTGGGGGGAGGGAAGGTGGAGATGGGGGAGAGGCAGAGCCCAGGTGGTGATGCAGGGGATGGGGAGCAGCTGTAAAAGCAGATGAAGCTGCTCACCTCCCACTGTGCACACCGTCTGCCCCCCTTCTTAAGTTTCGTGGAAGACAACTTTTCCATGGATGGGGGTAGGTGGCAGAGCTCTGCAGCCCAGTCCCTAAGAGGCTGTGGACCAGTCCGCGGCCTGGGGCTGGGAACCTCAGTGCTATTGCATTAATCTAATAAATAGCGGTTAAACCACTGTTCTCTTAAAAATTCACAAGTATCTCTTCTTGCACATGGGGTTCCATCCAAACTCTGAAATTTCACTGAAGACCCTTCATATCCTGATTCTGAACTATGTCTCTAAATATGTGTGCCCTTTTTGTCCAAAAAATAACTTAATCTTTGCAGTGGTTGCTAAGGACATGAGCCAAATTCTCATGCTTATGTCTTTTCTCAGGTCATCATCCCTGCTGGGCATCTTCCTCTTTGCCTCCATACCCTACTTTAACCTGCTTCTCTTCTGAATATACGTGCTCCAAATTATAAGTCTTTGCCTTACAAAATAGGGTTGACATACATGGGTAGGTGAATTAGAAACAGAATTGAAAAGAAAACAACGATCAGCTTAGATTTTCTGGGGCAGAACTAGATCTTTGAGGACTCTGCCATATGGTTTGGCCATATGGACGGACTGCATTGAATTTGACCAAAAGTACTGGCCTAGGAGTCATGAGATCTGGGCTCTAATCCCAGATATGCTACTAACAAACTATTATATTTAACCTTGGGGAAAACACTTAACCTACTTGGGTTTCATTATATTTATCTGCAAAATAAGTGCTTTGGCCTAGATGATATCTGGAGTGTTTTTAGTTTCTCATACTCTGTGATGCCAGGATAGAAGTTTCATTCTAATTATGAGTTGGCTTCCACTGATTTGCTACAACTAACATTCGGTTGGAAAATAACCTGAGTCATTTGGGGAGTAGGGATTTAACCAAAGGCTCACTTCAGATATATAAACAAGCTCTGCTGTTTTCTTTCTTTCCCCCCTTGCAGGCCAGGTGTTTCTGATGCACCACTCTAACTTCCCGCACACACCATGGCTTTAGCCAGACTCTAAGGTACTTGACACATTGCCAGAGCATTCCAGTTGTAAAATAGACACATCCATTTTCAAGTGACACTTTAGAAGTTATATTAATCTAAAGTTTTCTTGGGAAAATAGTCCTTGACTCACATATAAAAGTGCCTGAAGAGCTGTTGTTGTAGAGGAATCTGCCAGGCAACAACTCTTTGGACATTTTCTTTTTATCTTTCTTCTTATTCTCTTCCTCATCATTACAAATTTCCTAAGCTTAAAGTCACCACTCATCAATCTTTTTCAAAGTAAATTTTGTAACAGGGAATCTAGTAAAAAAAAAAAAAAAATAGTGAATAAGTAAATCCCTGAAAAGACTTATAGTTTGCCATCTTTTGAAACATACCCTTTCTGGGAACACCATCCATGTAAAATGGCACCACTCAAAAAAGATGTACAGGAGATGGTATTTTCTCTCCTGACCTGCAGAGCAGTGAGTTAATTTAAAATTTGTCTTTCATAATCTCCCCTACTTTATTCATTTATTTCATTTCTGCAGTTTAGATAGAATGTACATTTTATAATTAAATACAAGTAGGAAATAGTATCACATGGACAAAGCTCCTAATCTCCTCAAGATATTAATAGTCAGTGCATCAAGTCAACTCATCTTTAATCCTGAGTCTTGCTATGCAAAAAGCACTAATAAGAAAGAAAAGAAGACGATTTCAACTATAACTCCTCAAATGGTAATTACAGGACACAGACTGTGTGTATGCTATGGAAATGAATTGTTAATATGGATGGAAAACATTGTGTAAATGTGTGTTGCTTATCTCAGAGGCTAAGTGAGAAAAGAATCCTACTAGGAAACAGAAAATCAGGTTTCTCATTTCAGCTCAGCCATTATTCAACTGCAAGATCTTGGGCAAACATACCCAGTGCATTTCCCAGAGTTGTCCTGGGAAATCAATATGGCAAGAGAGCCATTTGAGTTTATAATCTGTAGCATGCTTTACAAATGTAGGGTTTTGTTCATAGATCTTTTACTCAACTCAGTCTATCTTGATCTAGCCTCCTGACTTCTGATCACAGTATAAAATTTAAC
The DNA here is from genome assembly GCA_004363605.1 of Indri indri. Classification (NCBI taxonomy): domain Eukaryota; kingdom Metazoa; phylum Chordata; class Mammalia; order Primates; family Indriidae; genus Indri; species Indri indri. The sequence goes on from RJWJ010008949.1 coordinate 17,923, forward strand.
ACCAACAAATGACTTCACAAATATTTTTTCCCTCCTTCATTTTCCATGGAGGGTAACTGAAGCCTGCAAGGTTAAACAATTTGCTCACATGGTTTTTCTGTTGTCCTGAAAGTGTTCATTCAGAGCATAGTGAACCTAAGGGCAAGTAACTGCAAAGTTCGGAATAATATGAATGTGCAATAACCCAAAGGCTAGCACATTAACCTTTTAAAGTCCATATCCTATAGGAGGGTGACCTCTTGAAACCTCTTATATCAACCCTAACAAAAGGAAGCAGGAACTATTTTTTTCTCCATTTATTTTCTTTCTTTTTCATGAATGAATACCAGCTCAGAGGTCTCCATTTTAACACTCTCACCCTCTTATATGCACCATCATTTTCAAAGAGTGCTCATTTTTTGCTTTTTTCCCTGTGAAGCCAGAACATCTCTTCTTGATGTCCACTGGTACTGGCTCTGCCACCAAGGTGATTTCTCTTTCAAAGGTCTTAATACTCAGCACTGGTTCCAGATTGTAATCACATCAAGGAACATTAAGAAAAATGTAGCTAATATCCATATATGGATATCGTTTCATTTTAAATTCTAATGGTGGTCATTAGTAGTCCTGAACATTACCCCCTCCAACCTGAAAACTTTGCAAACTACCAAGGGCTATACAAATATAGGATAATAATGATTTGTTTTCTATGTCCATTAAAAGACATTTTTTAAGGTGGGAAGCAAGCAAGAGTGACAGGTAGAAATTCAAATGTTCTTACAAGATGAGGCTTAATAAATATTGTTTATCATTCATAGAACAAAAATGGAGGTTTAAATTTGGGTACGGGCCAAGCATGGTGGCTCATGCCTGTAATCCTAGCACTCTGGGAGGCCGAGGTGGTAGGATCATTTGAGCTCAGGAGTTCGAGACCAGCCTGAGCAAGAGAGAGACCCTGTCTCTACTAAAAAAATAGAAAGAAATTAGCTGGACAACTAAAAATATATATAGAAAAAATTAGCTGGGCATGGTGGCACATGCCTATAGTTCCAGCTACTCGGGAGGTTGAGGCAGTAGGATTGCTTGAGCCCAGGAGTTTGAGGTTGCTGTGAGCTAGGCTGACACCAAAGCACTCTAGCCTGGGCAACACAGCAAGACTCTGTCTCAAAAAAAAAAAAAAAAGAAAAAGTAAATTTGGGTACAAATAGTTCATACAGAGATGACTAGTAAGAGAATTGATTTATAATCATATTGGGTTGGGAAAATGATGGAATTGTTTGAACAAGCAAAAATATTATCTATTATAACATGAAATCAATAGACAGTACCTAAAGTTAATAAATCTATTAACATCAGTATAAGCATTATAGTGAGATATATGGAGCTAATCAGAATAATAATTAAAACAAAACTGAAGCTGTTAAAAGTGGGAAGTAGGATTCTGAAAGGGGGGTAAGGTAGTGATTTTTATAAACTTTAATGTTTTTAGTTATGGGCGTGTATTATTTTTGAATGCACACACACACACTAGAAAGCACACTTTTTCTTCTTCCAGGTGACCTACAACATAAATCCAGAGTTATACACGATGTCCTCAGTATGTGTTGGTTATTTCATTGGTTGTTTGCTTCTCTAGCTGAGGGGCTGAATGAATGAATAATTGAATACATGAAAGAATGAATAATAATGATAATGATGATGATCATCATCTTGAATCTACGTTTCCTACACACACACTCATCAGCACTAGGATGTAAGAACCCAGACCCGTGGTAGGTAGCTGAGGCATAAGTACTTGACATTAGACACTGGCTATAATCAGTCCACACAATAAATTATTCACATGAAGATTATCAACTATTAATGGCTGAATTTCACAAAATAGTCTGGAAGGACAATGTTTGTAAAATAATATGTCTATGCAATTTTGAGTCTTGATTTTACTATAATTATTTCCAATGTTGATTGCTGAATCTTACTACAGTTTACTAAAGCATTTGAATATTCTAGGATTCAGAAATAAGAAGAACAACAAATAATCACTTCTATTTCAGAACAGTCATTTTATAGGAAAGGAATAAAAGCATGTGAAAATCAATCTGAAGTAAAAAGAAATACTTTAACAGACCCTTATAATAAAGAATAAAGATTCTTTTTTTGGTTACCATAGCAGCAGTGATTTTTAAATACTATTCATACAGATCTCAGTATTATAGTAATCAGTATTTCCTATTGTGCTTCAAAGTATTAAAAGTAACACACAATGTTACAAGCTTGATTCCCATTTAAATTTAAATATTAAGAAATGTTATGAATCTAAGGTTAATTTATATGTTCTGTAGATAATATCTGATGTGGAATATTATAGGAGCAGCCATTTCACCATTAACATTAAATAACATAGGTAACCTACACTTAACTTCCAAGCCTGCAGCAATTGGATATGGGGTGGGTGACAGAGGGTGTAAAACTTCAATTTGTCACCAATTGAACTTCCAGCATATATACTGACTACAGGCCAGATCAGAGGAGTTATAACAGCTGCATGGCTTTTCCTGCAGTCTTTTCCCAAAGCTCAATTAAAACTCATTGGCAAGAGAGCAGGAAATAAGAAACTAATAGAACCAGTTTTATCTCCTAGCTGTAGGGGGTATAAGAATGCCCCTGAGTGGAACACAAAAGATTGTTGAAATACTAAAGGGAAGAGCATGATAAAACCAACATGAAAATCACATGTTTACAGTTGAGAGAAAAAGAAAAAGTGTCCAAAATTGACATAGCACATTTGTCCTACTCTAGGGGAATCATACATATGGCCAACACTAAAAGAATTTTTAATTCTGAATAAATGTAATGCTGAGGGGAGCCTCTTTTTCCTGGTTTCTGTTTTCCTCCTGGAAGAACTTCCAGTACAATAATACCTTTGTCTCCTGTATCTTATTTCTTAATTGCATCAGAACAGAGGAGGACAATACAAAGGTATTATGTATTGACCCTCCAAGCCCCCCAAAGGAAGATACTAGGAATATTTGGCTATATAGTAATAGAGGCATAAATGAGATATCATGTGAGAAAACATAATATGCTCCTAAAGTTTCGGACCTCATATGAACAAGGGGACTAGGGTATTATTTGTGCCTTTAGAAGAACACATTAGAAAACCTATGTACTTGCTTAAGTAAATTTGGATGAGACATTAAGGTCTAGTTTAGAATAACACATCCATTCCCACTGACCTTACAAGTCTGTGTCTGTGTGTGTTGGAAGGACTGAAACATTGTGATATAAGTATGGTCATTACAGACAAATCAGGCATGGACAAACCAAATCATCTGCTAAAGAGACTGAAATGGACACATACTGAAGCTGCTTTCTACTGCCTTAGCTAATTCCCTCCTAGACTTTGAAACTTCGAATATAATGAAGACCTTCTTCTTAGGTGTACGTAACAAGACAAAACTGCTACATCTTGTGGAATATTTAAACCCTAATGGTTTTACTTTACTGTGAAAATACCCTACAAACAACCTGCATTAAAAGGGATTTGATAAAAATAGCCCAGAACTACATTGTTTGACTATAGCTATGTTTCCTTTGTTCAAGAAAGGTAGTGCTCAGAGAGTTCTTTAGGTGCATACTTTTATCAGAATAAGGATTTATTTTTAAGAAATCCTTAAATATCTACTGAGATTCTATTCCTATGGGTACTATATTAGACCCAGAATTGTGGGCAATTGAAAGAAGTTGAACACATAGCCCTTATGTCATGGAGGACCTTGGAATGTATAACCATGAAAGAACTTGGAAAAATAGTCCAAACTCCTCATTATACAGACAAAAATATCAGTCCTGTAGAACTTAAATGACAAGCTGCAGATCACAGTTTTAGGAGCAGACCTGAATTAAAAACCAAATGTACTGGACACCCTCATAGGATTCTCACTCGTATGTGTTGCTTCTTTTGTAGAGGTAAAAAGCATAGCAAGGAAGATGTCAGGATTCTGAGCACCATGTGGTATGTTCTATCCCAATTTTCTACAAAGTCAACAAACAAAACAAAATGTTGACTGGATTTCTTGTAGATCTTAGTGAAGAGACTGAATCCTGTATCTAAATTGAAAATGGATAAAAGACAAGTAAGATACACAGATACTAGATGCAGAGACAAAGAAAACTCTATGACTATAAAACCATAGAAATTATTAATAATCTTCTAACAAGGGTCACTAAAATCTGAGAGAGACCATTGAACTTCTCTAGGATGGGATATTATCAGAGTGGTCAAATAAATTTGCCCTGAGTAGCAAAGGGTAGTGAGATCCCTAGCTGATATCAGAAGTGTGACATAACAGTTTGTTCTTTAAAGAAAATACTGTGTGATAACTTTAAAATATAAACTCTATTTGATACATTAAGCCTTTACATTATTCCTTTGGGGACAGAATGACAATTTTTCTTATACAGGTGATGATATACAATGGGATATTTTTTATTGATTTACTGTGCCTAAAATCTAAATGCTAAGTTTGGGGTAGAACATATACCATGCTACATTTCAATCCCTTTACCTTTTTCCTTTCAGCCTTATCCTGAACATGTGTTTCAAGGGTCTGAGAGAAAAAAACAAAATAAGAAATGGGATTATATTAAGACACACTAAGCAAATTGAAATATGTCAATGAACTTACCTGTACATCGATTTATTTGTATACAATAAGAATAAAATAACTGAAATTTGGGGGGGGGTGAATAAATATCCATCCTTTGAACTCATAAAAGGAGTGAAAAAACAATACTTCACTTTTGCTCATGTTTTCTAATTTTGTCTTTTTTATATCCTCTGTCAATACCCTGATGACCACCACCCTTTCTCCTCTTCTAGAATCTACTAATTCTGTAGTCATACTAGATTTCCTGTTCCTTGGCTCTATCCCCTTTATCTTCCTTCTGTACGAGATCTCTGGCAGCAAGAGAATCTTCCAAAAGGCATGCTTTCTCAACAATCCTTCAATGTATGTTCTATTTCTCTTTATCATCCATGTAGGTATCTATCTATAAATCCATCTAGCCTTCCATTGTGCTTTTGTTGTAGATGTAGATACCTAAAATATAATACAACAATTCACTTACTAGCTCTTGGAAGCAAAATAAACCTTCTGTCTGATTCTTCTCTTCTGCTTCCAGCAGAAATCCCTGCAGAGCCATGGACAGAAGGGAGAGCCCCTCCTTCTGTTCCCCTCTCTAGTTTTTTTGCCCAAAATCATGCCCAGTTTTAGCAAATAAATCATGGACTTAAAACCAGCAGCTTTATATCTGCTGGCTCCAACATGTCTGAATGTGTTTGAGAGATGTGTGTGTTCAGAAGTGAAAAAAACTAGGAGGTAGGAGGCTTTTCTCTGATTCCTGGAGTTTGCTGGAGAAGCGGAGGAGGAGGGAAGAGCATGGAGACACAAAAGATCTTGGGCAATATGTTCAGTAGAAAATATATTTATATGCTCTCTTCTCAATCTATAAAGATACAGTCATTAACTTGTAGCATAGGGAGAAAAATAGCTCTCTAAAATTATTTCCTTATCTATCAATTAAAATGTTATGTATGTCTTGAGAACTAATTTCAAAGCACAGTTTCACTTTATTTTCTATTTTTTTCATGTTAGAGATGGAAATAATTTTCAAGTCAGGCTTAATTAAGCACTTACAATTTTTGAATCCACAAGAGCCTTTCTAGAGATACTGATTTATTTCCTGGTATATTTAGAGTTTCCCCTCCTGTGCCAGGTTCTTGTGGCAAGGAGCAGACATGGTCACAACCTATCATTGCAGAGGTTTCCAAGATTGAGTAATGTCTACCGTTACATATGGATACCTGCCAATCACTTAAGAATTTTTGAAGAAAGGGGTGTGGGGAGAGAATAGAATCAAAACTTTGTGTTTTTTTTCTTCTTTTAATTTTTAATTTTAACCAACAGAAGTGACAGGGTAATGCAGCTTTATCCAAATATCTCAGAGCACAGCATCTCATTAAGTTACATACTGAAAGTTTCCTTTTGTCATCGCCACCCAAGTATTCTGCCTTTTCAATATCCCTAGGGAATGACCACCCATAAGCCTTGCACTGGGGGATTGGGAAAAGCAGAAACAGAAGGACTAAATTATTCCAAAACATCAGCTGTGGGTGGGAGAAGGATTACTATTGACATGCTAAAAGGTCACTGACGTATAATCTGTGACAGGTAGAGCTTAAAAGACACAGCATGCAACATGCTGAAAAAAGGATTGATGGAGAGCAAATTCTTAGCAAATATTGTGAAAACACTGTCAAAGGACTCTCCAGAACCGCACAGGACTATGATCATTCTTTCAATATCCATTGATTGAGAAAGTACACAATGACAAAAGGTTACTATACATTCAGAAATATTTTTAATAAATCTGAATTGTAGTTACTGTAATATGTACTTACATTGGGAAATAATGGCAATGCAAATATGAGTTGGTCTTGCTCTTTATTATACATACAGAAGTTTCTGGGTGTATGCATGGTTTTGAGACTGCAGTATTTCCCTGGCTCTCCAGGTTTCAAAACCACTGGACCATTGGACCAGATCAGAGCTGGACCCAGCCTCGAGGGCAGAGACTCAGAGATCCCCAACTGTGGCTGGTTGTGCATGAGGCATGCAGAGTTGTGAGCAGCCTACAGCTCAGAAAAGAAACAAACTGTGGAGAAGTCCAGTTCTGCTCCGGGAGGGCCCAAAGAGACAAAGCCCTTAGCACAGCTCAGGAAACCCGAAGCCAGTGGGGAAAGCAACAGCTTGCTGCAAATACAGCCGTGAGTCAGGTAAGCAGAGAGCCCGACAGCTCAGGAAAATGACCCACTTCTTGCCGACTCAGACGAAAAGGCATCACTTAGGCCTAGGGAAAGTGTCTCTAATAAGGCCATCAGTTAACTGCGTCACCTGAGTCCCTCTCTGCAATTCCTCATTCCCTCCCTTTCTACCTCCCACCCTGAAGCCAGCCATTAAGGCAGCAGGGACTGAGGAAAATGAAGCTGTTGGGCTCAGTAAATATTACTGAGCTCCATGAGGAAACACAGTCCCATTATTTAGGCTCCCATGTCCGAGGCACATTTTGATCACATCCATTTAGCTGAGCTGAGGGGAGAAAGCAGGCTGGCCGTGCCGCAGCACTCAGTCCTCCATCCGCTTTCTCAGGCAAAGTCATGCAAGAGCAAAGGAAAAAGCTCAGCCACAATTCCCAAGGGATCGAACCCAGAACATTCGGGACGTCACAAACCACATGATCTGACGGTGAAAGCACTGGGCAAGTGTTCGGGGGTCTTTGAATTTATTCTCTGCTCTCCCATTGACTTGATTTGTAACATACATAGAGCCACTCAAACTTCTAGCAATGATCTGTCCTGTCTATTCATCTTGTCACATGAGTTTACATGTGATAGAAGTAAGATAAGAGACCAATCTAACCTTGGAAACAAGGTATTCATTTTGAGGCAATGACCTAACTCTTCCAGGTCATCTGTGCTCATCTTAACAAAAAAAGAAAAATAATAAAACAATATCTTTTAATACCTGGTTATTCAGCCTTAGAATGCTATTGTACTCTAAAATGATAAAAGTTAATATATTGAGTACAATTTTCACATATTTGTGGAATTAAAATAGCATCTTTAATATTTGGAAGTGAAAGAGAAAAGAGAAATTTGATCTCTCCCATAACCAGGATCATTCGGTTTAAATATGTGTATTGAAATGAAAATCCAAGAATAGAAATACGCAATAAAAAGCTACACTCTATGCCTGAAACCTGAAGTATTTCACCAAGGCTGAAGAGGAGACCATGGAATTACTTGTAGACTGCAGTGTATGACCCTCTGACAACCAAATTGATTGTTAATCACAACTGACACTGAACCTAGGAGAAAGATTAACACAACCCTCTGTACCTGAGGTCCAAAAAACAAACAAACCAAAAGAAATAAAATAAAACCAACATCAGACACTTAGAACACCTATAATCCAGTAAAGTAGGCCAGAAAAGATGATAGAAGATTGTGGCAATAACATTTCTTAACATTCTTTTATCCTAGAAAGAGGTAAATTGCTGATTTCTGAGACTATACCTCTTCCCCAAAATAGTTTCTTGAGAAAGCTGTCCACCCTGAACGGAGTGGGAGACATTTCCAATAATGGCCTGAAATTTATGCATTTCATTGGAGGAGTCACTGGAGATATAACTGGGCTCCATTCCTCATGCATATATTCATAGTAAAATGTATTCCTGCTAAACTGTGAAATTATGGCTTCAGAAGGTGAATGAAAAAAATAAGAATAAAAGTATAAAATTATGAGTTTAGACATTGTAAAGATAGATAGCAAGTAAGATATTTCCTTGACAAAAATCTATCATGATAGAATTGGCAATGTGATCTTAATTGGTGGCCTTCCCTCCTCCCCAGTAGAAGGCCTTCCTAAAGGAAAATAGTTGATTGCAGCTCTGTGGACATGGTAAAAATTCACTCACATTTCCATCACCCAGAGCAGCTCTGCTGGGCGAGGACAGGTAGATACTCTAGCTCAGGTCCGTTCTTTGTAGCAGATACTGCTCAAGGGCTCCAAATATTAAATCAATACTCATTTACTATAGAGACCATGTCAAGCTGTCAAGAAGGAGGAAGGTGTTCTGAAATGAAGGCACAGATAATAGTGACCCAATAATGCAATAGAAAAGGTCCACTAGTTATGGTAATCACCAGTGGCATTCTAAATACTGTGTTCAGTTTGTTTACTGCAGCACATTTTGAGAAAAATGTTCTTTTCCAAATAAGCATGCCTGGGGTGGCTCTAGGCAAAATCGTATATAAGTAACTTTTTTCCCCCCATGACTCACTATCCTCCTGTAAATATGCTCATTTTACCTGTTTCTTTTCTCATTCCCTAGTCCTCAACTTTCATCTTCCTAAGCCCATAACATACTTTTCAACCAGTTAAACACTTATCACATCTATAAACTGCTCCCCTGCAACCCAATTTATGTAAAGACCACCTCCATTCTGCTAACTTCCTAAAATAGGAAGAACAGCACATCAATGATCAGCGCAGTGCCTGACACATTGGAGGTACTCTGTAATGTTTTGTAGACTGTTAAATAAATATCTCTCATTAAAAATATGAGTAGTATTTGATTTAGTGTGAATGGCTATGGTGTTTTACCATGTGTTTGCTTTGCTAAAACAGTAGCCATTAAAACTTACAAGTCTGTTTTCTTTTTAGCCCATTCTTCTTTAATGCCTCTTATGTGTGGAACACAGTAGGAGATCAATAGTTAGTTGTGGGATCAAAAGAATATTGGATGGATGGATGGTTGGATAGACAGCCAGTGTCACTGCACAGTGAAAGCTGACATTTTAGTAGCACTAATCTCCCAGTGTTCCCACTAGGCCTCGGGTATGAAAAACCAGGACTAGTCTACAAATTAGTCATACATGTTTTGGTCAGCCTATCAAATAAATAGACTCTTTTTCTAAACCAGAGAATCTAGGATTCTAAGTCATTTTGACATTTACTATCCGTGATTCTAAGTTCTAAATTACATATATCTTGAGTGCATTTTTGTTTCTATTTTCTATGAACTCTGGAATTAATGTGTGCACATGAACATTGAAAAATGAAACAACTAGAGAAGCCTTCTCAATCTCATGCAAATGCCTGGCTTCATCTGGAAAGAGGGTAAATAGTAACTGAAATGTCAAGTTGTCTCTGACTTAAATTAAGCAAACTACAGAAGTCTTACCTCCTGTAGAAGATATTTGGGAGAAATAAAGATTTGGGGGAAATTGCCATACATTATTAAAGTTTAGAAAAGCAATTAAAGATATACATCATTTTGCTTATTTCAAATTGCAAATATTGAAGAAGAAGAGATTTTAAAATGATTGGCTAACGTGGCACCAAAGATTTGAACGTGTGGAAATGAATACACAAATCTTGGCATGTAGGCATAACATTAAGTAATCTCAAATAAGTTTTTTTCTTTTCTATTTTTGGTTTGTAATTCAGTGTCCAGTATTTCCAAGATGAAAACCAATAAAGCTAGAAAAAAAAGTTATTTTGAGTCTCCTTGAATTTAAAGAGCACTGAATTATTCCACACTGGTAAAAACTATGTCAACAGATATTCAGCAACATCTCAGTGATTTAGGGCATCTTCATCATATGAACATGGCCCAGCGTAAATGCTTATGAAGTGTACAGAGAGGTTAATCAAAAATGTTACAGTCACTAACCCTGCGAGCAAATAATCTGTACGTGTAGATTGGCATGGGTATACTCAGAGCACAACAGATTTAACAACTGGATGCACAGAACAATCTTTTACACGGTGTGTGATATTTGGGTTGTTATCCCTTATATCACTGTGAAAAGCAAGTGTGAACTGATGGAAGTGTTAAAGCAGCCAAAGGAATTTAAAGGATGACATGACTTCAATGACATGGCTGGGGTAATGCCTATGGAGGAGTGTGATAAGGGATCACACCAGGTATAAAACCTGTCAAGAATAATCATGAAGAGGTCATACATGGTTTTTACCTTACAAAATGGGACATGATTAATAATATGTATATTCTTTCATTGGCTGTGCTAACTCAACTTGGTCTGCTTACCTGGTAGGATGTCCTATGTAGTTCAACAAAAATATTGAGCTTCTGCTATATGCTACATCCTGCAGACTGGAGGACCAGTAAGAGACGACCTCTGCCCTCAAAGAATTAAGAATTAATCCAGGGGAAAGCAAATATGTAAAAGATTCAATCCAATATACTTACAGAAAAATGCATAAGATACAAGAATATACCGAGGAAGAAATACATAATGATGTGGAGCTTGGGGTTGAAAGGGAAATTCATAATCAGGGAGGCTTCTCTTAGCAGGCGAAAGCCAGAGGGACACACAGACATAGAGAAGAAGCTGTTCCAGGCAAAGGAACTACAGAGCAACATTGTGAAACAACATGATGCTCACGTGGAAACAAGTGAGCCAGATTTGTTGAAATTCCAAGTATAAGGGATGAGAATGAGGGTGGGGAGAGGAAACTGAACGAGGAGGCATAGGCCAGGATGACATGCATACATTTACCCCAAATGAAGACAAAATGAAGGGTTATCAGCAGGTGCATGAGAAGGTCAGATATATAGTTTATAAAGACTTCTTTAGCAGCAATTAGGGGAGATGAATTTTGGGGTGTGGAGAACATCAGGGATGCTATTATAATAGCCTTGGTGACTGATGACATGGAACTAAACTAAGGCAGTGGTGTTGATGGAACCTAAAGTGAATACACTTGTGCTGCTGAAGTAGCATGAACAGAAATTGATGCTGGGATGCTATTATATTAGTGGGGAAGGTGAAGACTGGAAAGGTGGAAAGGAAGGTGGAGAATGGAAAGGGGGAAAGGAAAGAACAAAGTTTCACTTTTCTAGTTCTGAATGTTTTCCTCCTGGATGAAGGGGAGGAAAGTCACAAGCTGAGTTATAGAATCCAGGATAAGGAAGTAGAGAAATCAAAGTATTCCCCTTAAGGTGTTTTTAGGACTTCAAGATGGTGCCAGATATCTAGTGCTAATCTGATATAACAAGTTTGTTTTTTAAAGAAAGATCAAGGACAGGGCAGCCTCCTTTCGTCTGAGCACATAGCTTCAATGTCCTTCCCTATTTCTGGTATGCCAATAGAATTACAAATGGTGATGCAGCCTTGTGAATAATTCTATTATAGTTCCCTCATAGTGTATCCCACTTATAGTTTATGGCGTTTATTGGAACACGAAACAGTTTCATTTCAGGACCAGCTGATTTTCACAAACGGGTCAGTAAAACGGAACAGAAAAGAAGTGAGAGCAAGAGGACAGCTGTAAGCCTTCCGTGCTTCTAAAATCCAGGACCACAGCATTATATGGTTTACTTTATCCCAATTTATTTCATCTTGAATAAAAAGTCCTGGAAAAGACCAGAGTCTGAGGCAAGATGTTCTTGAACCAAAAAGAATCTGACTCAAACAGAAACTACCACCTCTATTCTCACTTCCCGTTTCCATTGTAATCCTTCATCTCCTTCAGGATGAAATAAAGTATGGGGCTGCCCACAGAAAGAAACAGAAAAAAGAGAAAAAATAATATTGATATCAAAGGGCAAACATCAAAACTCAAAGAAAACAAACGCTTCTTAATTTCACAAAACAACTATACTATTTGTATTCATCACAATTCTGTATGTAGTTCCAAAATGTGCTCATAAGACTTGTTTTGTTATAGTATACTGAAGAATGAAATTATCTAACCTGGTAAAAATAACAGAAGAAAATGGCTTTCCAGGAGAAATCGAAGTTAGAATAGTTCGAAGTGTGATACAAATACAAAATTTCTCTCATCCCCCAACTTCAGGGAATTTGCACTTCTTCTGAACGGTATTTCACTTCTGTCTCACATACTGACCTTGTTCATTTCTTTAGTGCTTTTTTACTATATATTCACTTTTTTCTTCAGTTAATATTTTGCATTTTTACTCTGTGCCCAGCACATTTCTAAGCTTCCATATGAGGCTATCAGCTCCTTTAGAATAAGTTCATTTATTTATTTATTCAAAAAATATTCATCGAAAAGCTATCATGCACCAGGAACTGTGCTAGACACTGAAGAAACGACGGTATGTGAAAGCAGGTACAGTCCTTGTCCTCAAAGGAGTTTGAAGTTGGGGGGCAGGTGAAGGGGAAACAAAAGTATTATCCTTAGACGGAAGGTAGCACATCCTCCTTCCTCCCCCGCCCCCATTGTAACAAGAGGTGGAAGATGAAAGGATGAATAAAAGTGTAGCCAAATTACAATGTTTAGAGTCAGGAAGTGGAGAATGTTCCTATATGCAAAATTCTAAAAGGGATAGTCATTTACTGAGAAAGTTGGGGAGGGCAGGGTCAAAATCTTTTAGTCACGTCTGTGTTCTTGGCAACATGTAGCACAATTCTTAGCACATACTAGTGCTCCAAAAATGTTGATTATATAGAAGGTTTTTAATGGGAATGAAGGAATGAAGGATTTGATGGAAGATTCTGTTGCACCTGTACTTAGAGGGCCTGATGCTGGTAAAAAGTTAATGAGGGCTTCAGAAGAGGTAGATCTGTAACCTGAGAGTCATTTCTGGTTTTAATAGAAGAAATGTCCGGAAGATTTTGCTCTCCAGACTTCATAGCTGCAGGGAAAAGAGATGAGTTGGGAAAGAGAACTATAAAACAAAAGTCATAATACACAATAATAAGATTACTGTTTTCTGCATGCCTCTTGTTCTATTTTCTGAAAGCGGGCACATTTTGAGTGAAAACAGGTTTTATGTCCCAGCAATAAAGAGGTATAACTATAAAAATATATGTCATATCAGCAGGCATGTCTCTAAATAGAATGTTTTACCAAGTTTCCCAAGAGGCTTCGTGAGGCCCTTTAAATTATAGGGTATATGAGCTTCCCTGCAGGGCAGGCTTTGAACTACAACTCATTGTCAATCTAAAGCGGGAGTGGGAAATGAACCTTCAGAAATGAAGGGTGTGTTCTTAGCTCAGCATTTCCAGGTTTCTTCCTTAAAATGGATGCCATCACTAAATAAACAAACAAAAAAGATACACGATTGGTATGGGTCATGAGAAACTTAATTTTAATTGCTTTGCATTCATTTAGGGAAATAAATTCTCACATCTTAACCTAAACCTTCACATTTCTCTCTGCCCAGTTTGACTTAGGGCAAAGCAATCGAACACTGCCAGCACTCACTGAAATGGACAGAGCAATGTAACAGGTAATTCAGAAGAGCAGATAATCCAAAGATCACCTCTATCTGGGTTTATGATAACATTTTCAGCTGATTTACATTCTTAATTATATTTTTCTTAGGTTAATATTAAAACTAATTTGCAATACTCCAGAATATACTAACTGAGGACCAGAGGCCTAGAAATATCCAAGCCTTCAAATGGAGCCAGCTTGGGTTGTTCAATACACTGAAGATAATTTCCAAAACAAATAATGCAAAATGGAGTGCATTTAGTCTGTGCTCTTGCCTTCTAGGACTGTTTTAATGCTTGGTGACAGTACCAAGGAAATCTCATGGGGCTTTGTCCTTTAGATTGGGCCTGTGAAGGAAGTCCTGATTCACAAAAGCTGTTATGCATTATTATTCAAAATAGTAAAAAAACTGGAGACAACTTAATGTCTGACAATAAATGAATAGTTAAACAAATAATAATACATCAATGAGATGGGTTCTTGTACTATTAAAACAGCATTTATAGAGAATTTTAATGACTTGGGAAACAGCTTATGATATACCATAAAAAGAAAAAAAAATCAGGTTATAAAATTGACTATATAGTATTATCACCACTATGTGGTTAAGAGCACAATTTCTGGAATCTGGCTGTGTACATTTGAATTCTGCTTGTGCTGGTTATTAGATATCTGACCTAGAGTAAACTACTTCACCTTTCTGAGCCTCAGTTTCTCTAGTTATAAAATGTCCATTGTAACAGTACCTATCTTATCATGTTGCTATGAGGATGAAGAGATGTTTAATGCATTCACAAAATGCCTGGAACATAGTAAGCAGAATAAATGATACCATTTTTATTTGTTTTAAATCAATGTGACTTTACTCATGCTGTTTCTTCTTCCTAGAAATCCTTCCCCTTACCACTTATTAAAATTTTCCTGTTAGCTTCTACTGTTCCTCTTAGATCCAGCTCAATGTCACCAACACAGAGTATAAAGCTTTATTTCATGGCCACGCCCCTCTAGAAAAACTAATCACCCCTTCCCTTTTGTTGTCAGAGCATTTTATAATAAATCCCTTCCAAGCATCTATGCCATAGATGCTAATCTATGTGCATCTCTTTCCCCATGAGAATATGAGAAAGAGATCTCCATATCACAACAGCCTAGCAAGTGTGGCACAGAATAAGTGCTCAATCTATGTTGGATTAATGAATGAACGAAGGCAAGCTAAAACCTCGAGTGAAGCAGGAAGGAAGGAAAGATGAAACAGCAATTCTGTCCCTGTTACTTCCACAAGCTCAGGTGTAATTCTTTGGCCTGGAGGAAGAATATTTTCAGTCTGTATTTCATGACTCCAAATTTTCAAAATTCCTATTTTCTTTCTATTGTTACCTTAACTAAAACATAATATTTGTCTGATAACTGAAGCAGAGTGGTATAACAGGATAGAACATAAACTTAGGAGTCAAAAGCCCAGATTCTGTTGCTGACACTACCACTGTAACCTTGAACAAGTAACTTAACCTCTTTCAGCATGTAAAACAGGGATGATAATACACTACCTCACAGGGTTATTTTAAATATCAAATGAGAGAAGGCATTTCAGAAAATGCAGCATAAAAATGTAAGATATCATCATCAGTTCTTTTGCTGGTAAAGCTTTGTTCATTTAGAAGTTCACATTTAATAACAGACATTTTATAGATTTACAGTAGCCTGTAATTCTTTGACAAGATTAAGGACAACCTTTCAGTGTTTCCTTTTGTCTCCTTCTACAGAAAAGTTGTTGGAAAGATGGTTTAAAGTTGTTAAATAGAGTTCTTATGGGACAGAATGAAAATGGGAATGTGATTCATATTGATATTTAAACATACGAACACTCTTCTTTGTTCTATTTGTAAAACATCAATTAGCAATTACATTAAAATGCCCACATAATTTCTGTTTCCTTGAGAGCATCCTTCTCCCATTTCACACAAAAGCTGAGGCACAGCTAAATCTTAGTATGTTATTACACATTACCAAGTATAATCTGATAAAGGAATTGGGAATGACTTCCTAACCTGGAGCTGCCCAATAGAACTTTCTGTGATAATAAAAATGTTCAATAATCTCCACATTGAGTATAGAAATCATGAGTCATGTATGCTTTTTAGCACTTGAAATGTAATTTGCGAGATCAAAGAGCTTAATTTTAATTTAATTCAATTTTAATTAATTTAAATGTAAATAGCTACTTTTGGCTAGTGGCTACTTACTGTATCTAACAATGCTGTCCTAGCTAGTCAATATGTTTAACCTGAGGTGCTCCCTTCCACAGGCAATCCAAATCTAAACTTTGTATTTCTTCCTTAGCCAAATTAATACTTAAAAAAGAATAAAAGTTTGTTATTTTATAATGTAAAAGAGAACTCTCACAGGAGCTACTGATATGGTCAGTGACTTTTTTCCATGACTAGGATATTATGATTGGAGGATGGTTTGGGGGCATAGAATCAGAACAAGAAAGTTGATTGGATGATGGAAATGTTTAATGGCATCTGGTTACAATACCTGGCCAAAGGGATCAACTGGTGCTATTGCTAGGATACTTAGTCTACCAGCCAAGACTCTTCTTGACTATTGCTTTAGCAGGCATTGCTAAAGTCACCCTTACTTTGGTGACTCTCCTTTCCCTGGTCAATCCCATTGCTGAATGGCACGTCCTTCCTTCTGTTTTTCTTCAAACTCACACTTGATATGCACTGGCAGAGACAAAAGTTTGTGTCATCTCTTTGGATTTGCTTCCCCATAACTCTCAGTCCAGCACACACACACACACACACACACACACACACACACACACACGTCTCCCCTTTTATCAGCTAGAGAAATGCTACGAAGGCACAGAAGGGAAAGAATATTTATTTTAACCCTTCTGATAAGGAAAGAACTCAACCTGTCTGGGAACAGCCGTTCCCTCTTTTCCTTCAGACATACTGTCAAGAGCATCTTAAGGTCAGACTGTAAATCATGTAAAATATCTTTATCTTTTCAAGGCAGTTTTTCACCTATATTATAATCAAGGACAAGAGAAGTCACAGAATTCTGGCAATATAAGTCCTCACAGTAGCAGGTGAGAATGAAACTTTTACCTACCGAAACTGGCTACTGAAACTGATCTCACAGAACCCAGCCAAGTTCCGGGAGGGGCTCTTCTCAGTCAAGATGAGATCCTTGGCTTCTCAATGTAGTATATGGATGATTTTGCTATTCATTAAAATGGCAGGCTGACAAAGTGAGGCACAGACAACCTTTACCCACTCACCAGCTGTCCAGTCTTGAAATTCTCTGGACTATTTCAATCCTCTAGACTTTCTTTATATATAGCTGCTCAGATATAAGCTTCAAATCTGCCCAGAAAGATTCCCAGTTATTCCATAGCTGGCCTTTGAAGTTGTGATTCTATATTTACTGAATTAGAATAAAGTTTCCCAGTGAAAGAAATACGCCCTAAGACAATTAAGTACCTACTAGAATATGCCTAAAGATCTTAAATTCATAAATTTTCACAATATTGAGGTCAATAAGTCCAACTCCCTCACTAAATACATGTGAACATTTGGATCCAGAGACATTAAGTGACTTTATCAAGGACATATAGTGTCTCAGCAAAATGTCGACAGTTAGAACTTAAAATGATGATGATGATAAGTTGTTTTTCTTTTCATGGATCTGAATAGATTCGTATATGAATGGTTCATGGATAGCCAGATTACTTGTAGAGTTAGAAGATCAAATTATTGAGTTTTATAGAGAAATACATCAATTGAAGAGCACATTGAAATGATAAGATCTATTTAAGACCAGCAAGAGTTGAGAATAATCATTTATAAAATTAGTAGGTTCCAGTCTAAAGGTATGCACAATTATTTTATGGAAATCATGATGTGATTTTTCAAGACTTGGATAACCGTGAAAATCATAAAGACAACTTCAAGCAGCCTTCCCTAACCCCCACCCCCTCTGATTAGAACTATTTCCCCCCGCTTTTTTATATTACTTTGGTTATTACGGATTAAGAGCAGTTCTCAAAGTTGGCTGGGCTTTGGAATCAGTGGATAATTTTACATATATATATATAATTTTTTTTTTTTTTTTTTGAGACAGAGTCTCACTCTGTTGCCCTGGCTAGAGTGCCATGGCATCAGCCTAGCTCACAGAAACCTCAAACTCCTGGGCTCAAGCGATCCTCCTGCCTCAGCCTCCTGAGTAGCTGGGACTACAGGCATCTGCCACCATGCCTGGCTAATTTTTTCTATATATTTTTAGCTGTCCGGCTAATTTCTTTCTATTTTTTTGGTAGAGATGGGGTCTCACTGTTGCTCAGGCTGGTCTCGAACTCCTGAGCTCAAACGATCTGCCCACCTCGGCCTCCCAGAGTGCTAGGATTACAGGCGTGAGATACCACGCCTGGCCTACATATATATTTTTTAAATTACAGATTCCTTAGTCTCACTCCAGAGTTTCTTGGTTGCAGTCTGGAAACCTACATTTTTAATAAATTTCCCAAGTGATTCTGATGGATCATTTCAGAATCAGTTTACAAAGAATAAGAGTTACTCATACATCTTTTTATTCACTAAATTTTAAAGTAAGGGACAAAGTTTAATTTTATTTAAATGTGTGTGTACGTGTGTGTGTGTGTGTGTGTGTGTGTATTTGGGCTCCATCCCTATTTCTTGTACAGTGATCTGTAGCAGACAACTAGACACAGCTCAGTTTGAATTCCAGGTCTGCTACTACTAGATATATAACCTGGAACAAATTATAATACTTCAGTGAGGCTAGTTGCTTATATAATTGTATACACCTCAAAGGCCTTTTATAAAATATAAATAAGATTATGTAGCAAGACAGCAGCCCAAAACACTATGAAACCAGTGGTCGTAGTAGAAGAGATAGTAGTCGTAACAATAACAGCAGTTGCTGTGGTAGTATTGGCAGTACTTGCTCAATAAATACCTTTTCATTTAAGTAAAGAACAAACTAAAACGGTCTGTTAAACAATCTATTGCAATAACCTAGAAGAAATGAGACCCTGAACAATGAGGAATGCCTTTAAGAGGAGGAAATGGTGCCAAGTCAATTTAATTGTCATTTCAGGTAGTGACAGGCCGCAGAAACAGGGGAAACAATAGATGCAATCTATCAATCAATTATGTCTTTGATTCAGTTCCATTTGGTGTTCCCATCAATAAGCTGGAATAAGGTGGTATAGATAGAGCTGTGCAGCTAAAAATCTTTTGCCTCACCCTAAATCCCCATGTACATCCACATTTCCTTCTCTTTATCACCCCCCTCCAAACAAACAAACAAAAAATCCATTGTGTTTGATCATAAAAGATGCGTTTATATGGAGGTTGGGTGCAGATGGCAGTGAAGAAGGTGAACCAGGCAAAAAGAGCACCTTAGAAATGCTGGCTCAGAAGCCTCGACTGTATCTGGAGTTCTCTTTGGCCTCTCCAGCGGCTATGATAGAAAATCTGAGACACCCTTGACAGAGTTGGCTGCTGTGTGGCACTGAAGATGATGCCTGGTGGCATGCTCACCTCTTTCTCTGTCCCCCTTTCTACTCTCAGATTTTTACTCTCCACCCTTTCCTTTGATTCTTTTATAATCCATTTAATTTTTCCTTTTCTGTGTTTTCCTTCTATTCTCTATGTCCGTAAGCCATTCCCAAATCTCGCAAGCATTTCTTAGGCACACCAGAGCACACAGGGCTCAGCAGCTATCTGTACTCCTCTCAAGAAGGGCTTCGGGTCACTGGCTTCACATATAGACCAGAGAAAGACTTTCAGGGAACTAAGGTCAATGGGAGGTGTGAAGGGAGTCACAATAATCCAGCAATAAGTGAATAATGAGGTTTTTATTCGAATGATCTAAAGAAAAAACCAGTATGTATCTTTGCAAGCATGTGTGCGCATGTGTGTCTTGATCTGTAGACTCACATCTAACTCACAGAATGCATGCATCACACTCATGCTATTGCCCCCCAACATGATTTTTATCTAAAATGTCATCCTCCACCTTATTTTAGTCTTAGTCAATATTAAGGATACAGTAATAAAAAATACAGACTTTGAGCTTTTTGGAAAGAGGAAAAGTATATTCTCGTGCAATCCCTGTAGCTAAAAATACCTTTGTTGGTGTTTTTATTTCTGACAGTCTCAGATGCACTCTTTTACCTCCTGCTTTGCTTAACCCATGGAGGTCTGGCCATGAGGACAACATATTGCTCCATGACTTTCTGATTTGTCCTTCAATTAATTACCATAGCTCTGTATCACTCGGCAGTACTCTGCTGGAGTCACATGAAACAAAATGTGCCCTTCTGCTGATGAAACTTTGCTGTCTGTGGAGATATTTTAGCCTGCTGCCTGGATAATTACATGTGTAACTCACATTAGCAATACAGAGCAACTTGAGGCGGGTGCACCCAGCACGGCCACATGGGGCCCTGCACTGATGTGATGGCCCCTTGCCATCATCGGTCATCGAAGTGGCAGCTGCAATAACCCTCACCCAGTTCTGCCCCCTCAATAATCATCTGGCACTGCTTGTGTTTTCCTTCACTGGAGTAAGGGCAAGCACCTTCTGGCCCATGGGGGTTGGACACAGATTGAGACAGGATGTCATGTGCCTTAGAACTAAGTCAAGGTTGGGTCACAGGCCTCTTAGGGCAAAGAATGGTAGGAAAGAAAGAAAAACTAGCATTTATTAAAAACTTAGAAGACACAGGGACTTGTGCTAAGCACTTTCTCACATGTCATGTAACTTAATTCCCGCAATAATCTAGTAAAAGAGGTTTCCCAATTGCTATTTTACACATAAAGATATGAGGCACAGAGAAGTTAAGACAATCACTCAAGGTCACCCAGCTAGTTTGTAGCCAGCCTAGGACTGGAGATCCAGTGTCCTAGTTCCTACTCCAATGTATTCAAGAACTCAGGCTCTGGATTTAGACTGAGTTCAAATCCTGGCTCCAGCATCTACTAATCTTATAACCAAGATAATTTTCTTATCCTCCCTATAGGCTAGTTCCCTGTTTGTAAAATGGGATTCATAATAGTGCCAACCTCATAAAATTATGATGAAGATGAATTCATGTAAAAGCCTTAGCACAATGCCTGAAACAGCAACGATTTCAAGAAATTCCTGGTAGAGCTAATAGGATACTGGGGAAGACACAGGTATAAAGAGATAAATTACAGTACAGCATTCCAAGCACTAAAATAAAGTTAAGAAGAAAATGGTGTGGGATCTCAGAAGAGAATTTGCTTAGCATCTCCCATCCTGTAAAATGTGAAATGAGTCCACCTTAATCAAAAGGAAACAAAACTCATGATGGTGTGTGTGGAAACCAACTGTGGCAGAATATAGTTACAGGTTTAACTGGTAAGGACACATAAGGTAGTTCCAGAAATCATTTTTTATGCGCAGATCCCCTGCCTGCTTTCGGAAGCCCTTTGGGGTTGCTGTACCAAGTGCTTAGCTTGACCATTAGTACTGCTGTTTTTAGTGCTGTCAACATTTATATGAAACTGAACACATCTTATCCAGAAGACCATATATAGAGTCTAAGAATGAATCATTTTCCCTTAAAAAAAAAAAGACAAAAAGAGCCTATAATTCCCAGAAATCAGAAAGCAGTATTAATTTCTAGGATTTTTTTTGTTTGTTTGTCCAATAAACTATGAGGATACTTAAGCAATGTAAATTGGATAAAGACATCATTGGCCCTCAAGTATAATGACTCTCAATTTCAAAACAGAATGTACCTTGAGTTTGGCATATCACCCCAATTTTCAAGTTTTTTATCTGATGCTGTGCTACAAGGATCATTACCTACCAGCTGAATGACTTTCAATTTCCCTAAACACACTTCCAGGCTTTTTAACCTCCAGACTTTTGCTCGTTCCGTCACTTCCATCTGTATTGCTCTTACTCATATCACAGTCTCTATCTTTCGAATCCTATTTACCCAGCCTCTCCACTCAGAGGCCTGCTTCTTCTTAAAGCCTCTTTAGGGCTCAAACATTTTCCCAGATATAATAGGGGCTTACTCTCATCTACATTGTCTTTTTCCCCCTTGTTCTGTTTTAGTTCCAGATATCCTCTTCAATTGAGACCCACAGCATATGGCACAATGTTTTTTAAGGGAGGGGATGCACGTATCTACTTTGGAAATGGGGACAGAGTCAAATGGGAAAAAAATAGCTGTTAAACACTTCAGTCACTCAGTTTAGTATCCGTTATATGACAAGGACCTAGACCGTCCTCCACTGAGTACGGGAAAAGTAAAATATAGCAGCTCTGCCTTTGAAGAATTTACACTTTAAGAAATGAGACATACACCAGAGAATAGTTACTTACAAATGTAAATATAAAATAGCATCTACCATTTTTCTAAGTGTTTGCTATATTCAAGGTCTGTTCTAAGTGACAATGTGATATCTTTATCTATCATCTATCTAGTTACTTATCTCCTCATTTTATCCTCTCAATAACTCTAGGAGGTGGGTACTATTATTACCTCCATTTTACTGAGGAAAAAACAGCAGCATGGTGCCATCACTCAGCTGGTAAGTGATGGAATACTGACTCCAGAATTTATGTCTTGGATGTACTTACTGTCTTTGGTATATGATGAATAGCTAAATTTTGGAACCAACTACATACTCAGAAACTAACGGCATTCGGAGGGGGAAAAAGTCAGTGTGTTCGAATAAGAATCCAAATGTTCTGAGAGAGGGGGATTAAAACAAAAAGTACAGCTGGAATAGTTAGGGAAGGTCAAGTGTGATATTGTGGATAGGGAAAAAAAACTACAACAAAGTCACAGAGGTAAGAACATCTACGATTTGTGTGGAGGGACCTAGGGAGACATAAGGACCAGTAGGTTAAAGAAAGGACACCGGGTGCAGGATCTTGACCATAAGTTGAAGTGCTGAGATGTGATAATACAAATTATTGGGAACCATCATAGGTTCTAGTGAAGCAGCAGAATGCTGAGTTGAAACCACTTGTCATTAGGAATTATTGGTGAGTAGGATGACACATTGTATCAACACAACCCTGTATTCTCTAAAAGGTTCTATTCTTGGTATGCTTTTTAGGTTGCTTTAAGAGTTATTATTCATCAAAGTACCCTCCCATTCTAGCAAAGTTCCTGACAAATTGTAGGTGATCATAAATGGTTGTTGAATGAATGAACATATATGAAAAGAAAGTTGGAAGAAAATGGGATAGAGCAAAGTAGAAAGGCAAGGAAAATAAATGTGCTTTAAAAATAAGGTGGTAAGTAGGCTGGGCGCGGTGGCTCATGCCTATAATCCTGGCACTCTGGTAGGCTGAGGCAGGTGGATTGTTTGAGCTCAGGAGTTCAAGACCAGCCTGAGCAAGAGCGAGACCCTGTCTCTACTAAAAAAAAAAAAAATAGAAAGAAATTAGCTGGACAACTAAGAATATACACAGAAAAATTAGCCGGGCATGGTGGCTCATGCCTATAGTTCCAGCTGCTTGGGAGGCTGAGGCAGTAGGATTGCTTGAGCCGAGGAGTTTGAGGTTGCTGCGAGCTAGGCTGATGCCACGGCACTCACTCTAGCCCGGGCAACAGAGTGCGACTCTGTCTCAAAAAAAAAAAAAAAAAAAAAAAAAGTAAGGTGGTAAGCATAGGAGTTAATGCCAAAATGAAGTAAAGGAAGATGAGAGCTGAAAAAGGGTCACTCGATTTGGCCAGACAGATGTTTGGGTGATTTTCAACAGTACTATTCTAGTGATATGAAGGGAGCCCAAATCTAGTCTGCATGATGTTAAGGGAAAAACCAAAGGCAGTAGTTATAGTCCATGATTTTTGTTTTTAATTAACAGGAAAAGAGGTTTCTAAGTGAGCAATTGCATCAAGAATCCATTACTTTTAAGAGGCCAGAAGTTTCTTCATTTTACCTGTTAATACAAGTGTCTCATGTTAAATCAGTAGTAAAACATTCACTGTTATCTCTGATCATAAAAGTGTGTCAAGACTTTCGAGCCCCTTGGACAATCTATATGACATTAATCGAAAGTTGTAATAATAATATTATATGAACCAGACATGGAGAAATTAAATTATTCATTTTAAGATTTCATAGCAAGTCATAGATAGATGTATAGCCAGTGCTCCATTTAGTTTCCACACCAGGAGAGGGAAGGGGTTGGGCACAACCACCTCTGAAGTTCTTCCAGTGTGACCGTCTCTAAGTCCATGAAGAGTCCGTCTCCTCACTGCTGTTTCTCACCCAGGGAGCCTCTTGCTTCTCCCAAGCCAACTGTCAGCCTGACCTTTACAAATGATCCTTAGTCATCTAATTAGCTCCAAGAGAGGTTTCTATTATAATATCCCATGATTACATCTTTAACTGAAAATTACAATAAAAGTTAAATAACAAAAGTAATTAAACATAATGCAGTTAGCATTCAACGTATACCTTTAACAAATACTAATACTCACACGAAGGCTGATTGATGAAAGCAAAAATCAATGCAATATATTACATTTGGATACTCTAACCAAGGCCTCTTTAAATATTTTCTCTGAAAGCAGAACTTTTTGGATGATAAAGATAATTAAATGCTGTAAGAGTAGTGATCCATTTGACAGAGAGAATTAAAACTGTGAACGATTTCTAATAGAAATATGAACTCCCAACCTCGATTCTGTCAGGCTGACACTCTTTCCACAAGAAGCAGGAATGGAGATGGGGGAAAAAAGGGAGGGGAAGGCCCAGTTCAAGAGGCTCAGCATTTTGCATCCTAAGCTGGTTATAGGCGAGCTCCCTTGCTGAGACAAAATAGTGTTGTATAGAATTGGTAGGGGGTGTGGGGAGGTGGGGGATAATGCAAACAGTAATTAGTAAACTGAATACACGGATCACAGACCAATCTTCTTTAAACAGTGGTATTCATTTAATGCCACAGAAATATACTTGTTTTACAGAAAAGTCATATGCAAATTAGACTAAATTTACTATGCTTCCTTTCCTCTATAAAAAAGTGAACAGATTAAAAAATGAGATTTTCCTGCAATTTGGGTATACATATTCCCAGTTGCAAGCAGTATTTTGTCAGCTGTGTTGGAGTGATTAGTTTCACTATGTCAGGCACCACCCCAGATTCCCCATTCAGTAGTATGTTGTATAGAGATGGTTACGTGATTTCTCTTTCTATTCTATACCTTAAATCGGCACTATCACAATTCATATTATATATAGGAATTCAACGATAAGAGCCTGCACAGCTCTTGGAAAGGCTTATACCCACCTAGCCAATCCATTAAACACAAACATTAATGAATAATACACTTCCAAAAAATCAAGCAATTTTCCTATTTAAATAAATATATGAAAAAGATTAGCTGGAGAGTGTGTACATGAAAGAGAAAAGGGATATGTGTTAAACTCCTCATCTCCCTCTGGATCGGCACCCCTCTAAAGGTCGGCTCACTAGCCTCAGGTTTAATTCCCTTTCTTGCTGCTACTGTTCAGAGGTAAATGCTCGCTTTTTATTAAAAATCAAAAGCACAGGAGCTTGTAATCCTCTAGACTCAAAGTTGTTGCGTTTTTTTTTTTTAATAAAAATGGAAAGTTTAGCTCAAAGCAATAGCAGCTAAAATTAGAGTGAAATCAGCAGCTGCTCCCCGGGGAAGATGGAAAACCAAACAACCATTTGTTTTGTCTTTGCCTACAATTTATGTTGTATTTTTTCTCCCTTAAATTTGGAAGACTTTCCAAACATTTGCATATGTCGGCAAAACAGTGTTATGTGTGTGACCTCCCCCCAACTTCTACTACCCCAAAATGATGTCAGACATCAGCTTCTCAGGTAAATGTACAAGAAAACTGTCTTGTATTTCTGGTGTTGCAGCCCTTGGAAACACTGGCAGTGATTAATAACTTTAGCAAGGCATTCATCTGTACCACCAGTTAAACTTTCCTCCATTTCTCCCTTTGTGCAGTTATTTCACTGCACATGACAACTGCCACACGCCAGCAGTACTGGATTCTCTTAGGGTGCTGTGCTGTACAGCTTACCATGTTGTTCAAAAATCATGGGCAGAATGAGGCAGGCAGATATGGAGACAATGATTAAATGCCATTTATTTTCACTGTCACCTGCCTGTCTCCTCTCTGCTTCATTCATTCACTGTCCTCTTGATATATTTAAGGATGATATAATATTTCTCTCCTCACCATTTACACCACAAACCCCACCCTCATTGCAGTGCCAGCACTGCACAATTACTGGCACATCATGAGCAAGCAGTAAACGGAATCTCACACTTGGGTAACTTTACTTTCAACGTTTTTTTTCTTTATCTGCCTTCAGAGCTTTCTCTTCCTGCTTTTAGGATCATTCTGAGAGCATCTGGGCTTTGGACTTTTCTTCCAAACTGCTCTCATGTAAGAGTTTCTTGCCCCAAACCTGTCCTTTACCCCTTTCAATGACCTCTTTGTGAGATATTAAAGAAAAGATATAAGAGATATTAGAGAAAAAAAATCCTTCTCTCTACTTATATGAACAGGTTTCTTCACTTGTGACTACCTAAAGAATAGTCGTGATTGTCATTGGAGATTCACCTTTACTGAGTGTGTACTACCTGCCAAGTACCATGGTAGGGGCTTTCCAGGCTCTTTCTCACTCAATCTTCACAACATCTATGAGGAAGGTACTATTATTAATGTTTTACTGTTGGGGAAACTGGGTTAAGAGGGATTAATTGGCCAAGATTATACAGCTAGTAAATGATGAAACCTGGGTTCAAATTTAGGTACTTTGACTTTCCCTTTTTGCTGTCAGTGCTCATATTTCAGAGCTCCCCTCTGACGTACATAACAGACACGCATACACACACACACTCACTCTTAGAGCTATGAGAGAAGAAAGGAAATAGCTTCTACACCTCTCCTTCTCCTCCAAACCCAATCAATTGGGTAGAGTCTAGGGCCAATGATGAGAGAGGGTTTGGACTTTAAAGTTTGGTCCTAATTATTTTCAAGATGTTTCCCTGCTCTGAAGCCTGGGTCATTTTCAATAGTTGTTCCCCCAAATTCATTCATTCTATAGATGGCTTAGTGATGTTTAATTAATATGTGAAATAATGACACCAGAATATAATTGGAGAAAGACACACGATGAATACAATGCTAGTTCAAGAGAAGACATGGTATTTATAGGGCAATAAAAGAGATCTGTAGTTATATTATCCACTGAAGCAAAACTATGCTATAAGGGTCATCAATCCGTATGTTTTATAACATAAACTGATCAACAGAAAGGATCAGGAGAATATTTCTCTTGGGTATACAGCTTGGGATAATTAGATACATTTGAGGGATTTTATACCTTTCTCAGTAGCATCCTATACCAGCCTCTCTGAGAAGTGACAAACCATTGACCACTTTTGGTATACTAATTTTATGATCCAATATAAAAATAAAATTTATTATATTGTATTATTGAAGTGGCTATAACCATTCCATTGGGTTGTTATGTGGAAATAAGCCTGCTTATTCAACCGGGGATATTCAGGGACTCAACCAGGGACATGAAGAAAATTTTCTTTAATATATTTTTGGGTTCTAGAAGCAGAGTTATGTTTTTAATAAAAAAAAATATTAGTGATAGATAGATTCTAGGTACACAAGTCACATGCAAACACTACCCCTGTTTTAACATGATTTAAGTATGTTTATTTTATGTTGTAAATGGAAGCATATTATTTACCCAGAAGATTTAGGCCTCATATATCTGGGCATGCAAAACTTTTTAAGATTGACTAACATTTCTTTTGACAGATAGTAACTTTTAAAGACATATTATAGGTAAACAAATCTTAAACTCAAAACTTAGGGAGAATTTGCTAACCACTTATTGGATCATATTCTTTCCATCCAAATCTATCTTTTAACCTTTATTTCTTTCGGTCTTTTTTTTTTCTCCTTTTCTCCCTCCATCCCTCCTTCTCGCCTCTGTTTTTCTGCCTTCCTTCTCTTTCCCCTCTCCCTTCTCAGGAAACTGTATTAAATGAGGTAAGAGTGTTGGATTCATATTTTTCAAACTATAGAAAAAGCAGATTTCCTAGTTGTGAGTGAACAATGGGAGAGCATACCTAAAACTGATAATGTGCCAGTGAAAACTGACTTAGTTATAGGTTTTAATTTGGCACTTTGGTCATAAAGTAGGTTTATCACAAAGAATAGAGGTCTTTTATAAGGATATGTCTTCTAATAAATTTCTTACTCTACACTCAGTAAGAGTAGGAGTTATAACAGAGAAACACTGCAGAAAGAGAAGGAAATGGTTAATATCTGTCTATTGTAAGTATGATTTAGCTACTTTCCACAAATCTCCATTTCTAAATAGCCATTTCTCTTCCTAGTTTTAACGGGACTGTGAATTCTTTCCCCTTACTCTTGCGCACCCTTTTTCAACTTCATAGCTTCTGGCTAATCACAGCTTCTGTGTTCTCACGATGCCAGCTGCTTAGAACTATTAACTAATGGGTTTTCTACATGATTCAGCTTCAATATTCTCTTCTAAATAAACTATTTTGTAGTAATACCCCCATTCAAGTCTAAAGCCTCTTTACCTCAATTTATCATGTTATACTGGTTATACCCTAGCCCAGTTTATGGATTAATTTCCCTGTTAGCAGATGCCCACTCCAATGTGGGAGGATCAATGTGAGAATAATTTGGGCAGGAGGAAACAGGAGGACAAAAGCTTGATAGTTTAGCGAGTTCTTCAGCAGAGGCTGTAGGGAAGAACTAGGACGATTTCCCTCAGAGTAGTCTGTGCTTATTATAGGCACCATGGTGGAAATGTCTAATTGAAACACTACAAACTAACTGAGGAACCAAGTAATATTTTTTTCCACCACCCTATTCCTTAGATTATCTGGTTTGGATATTTCTGTACCTAGATGAATTCTCTTCCTCCTTGGTAACTTTCCCCATTTCTCCCCTGGGTAATGGACACAGTTGTTTATGTCAGGTTCATAGGTCTACGAAAAAGCAGGATGTGTTTCCACCTAGGGACTAGTTCTACCATCTCCTCTATGTTGATGCTAACTCTTCCAACAGGTATGCAAACTCAGTTTCAGCTTCTGATCCTGGCCCTCAGAAATTTTTAGAGCATGCTGTCCTGCTTCTTGGCATTGAAACCAGTCAACTGCCTTATTCACAGAATTATCTCAGCTTCGCCAGGCTTCTTTACTTATTGCTCATGAAGACATAAGAACTAAAGACCCAAAATGGATCTTCAACCCTTCCTCTGAGGTTTAAATTACAAGTGTTCAAAAAATGAATGAATGGCCTTTGGGTTGAGACATCGTTTCTTTTCACAGACCATTAACACAGTTCAAAGAGATAAATGATTTATCTTCATTGATTTGACTTGATCCTTGAACAGGAGAATACAACTCCTGCAAGTGACATTTGGGAAAGTGTTTTGACATTGTTTATTATTTGATTAATTTTTGCATATGTGTGCCTTGTTGGAAATTGCTATTGGAAAGTAAATATAATTGATAGTTCTTCTTTCTGAAATTCTTTATGAATAAAAGGGACAATTTTCTTTATAGTGTAACAGTATTCATCTCAGAGGTGATAATGAATTTGAAGATGTCATGGTATCTAATACAGTCCTTACATTCAGTTCTCCGTATATCACTGAGTATAAGATAGAACGATATAATACTATTGTTCACCTTCCTATCCATCTCACATCATCAGGTATAATATTCATTCATTCAACCATTTAGCAAGCACTTGTTGAGTGCCACTTCTGAGAGCCAGGAATTGTGGATATGATGTTAATAAAGATGCAGAAAGACACAGTTACTACTCTTGATCTATGTAGACATCTACATAGAATACAGTCAATAAAACTTTTCATTACTACTAGAGTCATAGTCTATTCATACCAAGTTCTTAGACACCTGAATCTCAACAAACAAGGCTTTGGTTTCCCCTGTATGTTGTTCTTATGGTTTCCTTGAATTCATCTTTTTGCAACAAGCCGTGCTGGGTACTCAAAGCTTCTCTGTGAATAGCATTTTCCCATGAGCTGAGAGGAATTATTCTTCTTTTATGCAGCTTGTCTTTTCTAAGCCGGCCAACAACAACCAGTATGTCTTGGCATTATCCATAACATTTAGGATTTTACATTCCCTCCTAACTACCTCTTCCTTTTCACAGACTGTAAGGATTGTGATATTATTTTTAGCCCTTTCAGGGTTAGATTCAGCCTCTCTGCCTCTCACATGCTTTCTTTTGACCTCCTTTATAGTCTTTCATGCTAGGAAAATGTTGATAAACATACCTACTGACATTGTCCAAGACGGTAACTTTTTGAAAAATTTAGTTTGTGCTTCTCGATCACCTCTAGAAGATCTGACCTCAGATAATGCTGTTGCCACATAACCCAGCTGTGGGGCTAAATAATATTCATCATTTAAAGATACAGAAAGACACAGATCCTACTCCTAATCTATATAGACATCTCATAGATATCATGACATCTTCATCCTTTTTAGTAATACTTAAGAGATATTATTTCTTGAACAAGAAATGATTGCTTCTTTCTTATAGCTATGCTTTGCTCTAATCCAATCTCATCTTTATCATATACTCTTACATCTTTCTTACTGGTGTTCCTATGTTTATGAAGTAAATGAGAAGGTGAGTAGGAAGAGTCACATATTTCCCTTAAAAGCCAACATTCTTGATTACAGTGAGGTTATAGAGGTCCCTCAAACCTTGAGATAAATCAAGATTTTATTTTTGATAGGAGGTAGAATTTCCAAAGCTAAAAATGATATCTATAATGGAAACAACAGAGGATCTCACCATCATATTTCCACCTTCTTAACCTCATCTCTCATATATTTTCCTTCCCCCTCTGTTCTTTCTGCTCTCTAAATTTATGGCAGAAATTTTCCATTCATGTACATTTCAGATGCAGAGCTTTAAGGTTTAAGCAATGCCATTTGCCTGAGTGCTGGAGGTGCAGAAGAATTGAATATAGAACCATTTTGAACCCTCATTCATCAAAGTATTATTCGTGGACAACCACAGCAGAGTAGCACCTCTATTTTGATGATTAAAATCTCTGCTTTCTTTCTACCAGCCAAAGAGACATTTAGGACCTCAGAACCTCAAAAGAACTAGAGTGAGGAGAGCACGAGCATATCCAAAGACATTCATGATTTTTTTTCTGTAGTTCCCTTCTGCCCATTTTCAATTGGTGATCAAAGGCTGAATAATTGAAGAGAAGGGGATTTAACTCTACCCACATTTGAACATTCAGACATTTCTCAGTAATTCTTTATTTCTAACTTAACTACTTAAGTAATAACTGATCTCAATTCAGTCAATTCAATCATTTAGATGAGTTCTCAACTTTAGACTGACCATGTTTCAGTGGAGTGGTTTTAACCCTAAAAACATCTTTTTTGGTACTCGAGTAGTGAAAAAGGAAAGTACGGTGAATTTCATCAGGATTTGAGCTCTATTCTCAATCAGAATTAATCTAAAAATAATTTAATTTTTTCCAACTCTGTTGTTCCTTCCTTTATAACTGCTTAGGGAAAAAAAGAACCACACTGCTTTAAGATTTCACTGAATCCTGACTCCTTTGAAATGGATGAACACAATTATCCTCTAGCTGACCTTTCCTCTGAGTCTCTCTCAACTCCAGTGTTCTTGAACCCTCTGTTGCAAAACGATACTAGAGTACAATGCAGCAACTGAGAACCTGTGGACCAGGGCTAGGGAAGTACATGAGCTAGGAAGGCAACATGAAGAAGAGGAAGCGGCACCAAACTTGATATTAGAAAAGCTGCGTTTCAGTCCCTATTTTGCTTCTTCCTTGGCCATGTTACTTTCCATGATTGACATCACTTCTTTCATTTTTTTTCACCTGCAAAATGAGGAAATCAATCATGGTCTCAGGACTGGTGCAGAGAAAGTATATGTGGAAATGCTGACAAACATCATGCACAGAAAAAATAATAATTATTAATAGTAGCCTTCAAGATTTTCTATAATGCCCTTGCCATCTTCCTTTTACCCGTATACACCTAAGACTTTCCACGCCCAGGCTTTAATGGTATAGGAGGGTAGGTGTCATTGAAATTAATCAGCAGAAAGTAGTTCAAGTCCAAGTTGAACCCAAAGCTACTCTGGGGAGTCTGATCTTGGTGAAAAAGGAGAGGAGCAAGGGGAAACTGTGGCTGACAGAAGCTTTTGGCCCCCAAGCTTCCAGTTATGTTTTTCTTAGATCTACCCACATCTATCACACACTTTAATGTGTGCTTTTCACACGTTAATGTGCAAATGAGTCACCTGGGGATCGTGTTAAAATCCAGATTTTAATGTAATTCTGGCTTGAGGAGTTGCATTTCCAAAAAATTGTGTAGACATTAATGCTAAGGGCTGTGGGTAACACGTCGAGTAACGCAGCTCCCCATGACTTATAGTTCGTGCCACCTGTCCTACCATGTTCCTGCATTGTATCTTCTTGTAGGACCAGGTTATTCAAAGCTGCCAAGAACACTCTAGTATTTTGTTTTTTTGTTGTTGTTTGCTCTGTGCCTTAATTCATTCTATTCTTTATGCCTGTAACAATCTTTTTACCTTCTTTTTAGGGCTCCAGCAAAATATTCCAGGATTTCTTCCTCTAAACCTCTGATCTTGGTACCCTGCTCTCTGTCCTAGGATATTTTCCTAGCAAAGTTTAAGTTTATATGGCTGTTTCTCCCCTAACAGACCCTGAAGCTATCAAGGACAGTGACTCCATTTCATTCTTCTCTGTATCCCCACCTCTTTGTGGTATACTAAAGTACTTTGCAAATATTTGTTCAACTAAGTAGTACGTAAAGAACACACTCAATTTTAGATCCATCTATTTTAGATTCATTCCTGACTGAAAAGTTGAGTATCAGATTAGAATGTCAGTCCTTATTAACAGCTTATTATGTGTTTCACTAAGAAATAACACCCAGTTGGTAATGGGGTATGACTGTGAGAGAGGTTGAGGAAAGGAAAAGAAAATGAATCTTTAAAGAATTTTAGCAGGCAGAAAGTATTAGACTGGAGTCTATACGATATACTTTGAGGACATCAGTGAGTCTCTCTTGCACCTGTCCTATTTGTGCTGAGACATTGCAAAGGGGCAGGACTCCTGACAGATGGTTGTATGGTCAAGCTCTATCAGTTCTTCAGTTCTGTTCTTTATTTCTGAAGCATGGATTATCTTTCCCCCCTTCTGCTTGCATTTTTCTTTCCATTGATTCGCTTGTGGTTTTTCTGATGCTCATTGATTGAGACCCCAAGTGTTTAGGCATGCTCCCCTACCCTGGTCCTTCTTTCCCAAAGCAGGATGTAACAGAGAGTGGTAATCCACAGTGCACATAAAAAGATCTCCTCCCACAATCAGGTGGGCAATAAAGTAATACAAGGCCAAGACTATTTCCCTTCCTCACCTTCTCTCCCTTTCCATTGTGAATTATAGCTATGCGGCTCTTCTCTGAGCCACAGAGATCTCTCCTGCAAGCCTTACACAGATAATGGAAAATTGGATTTAGAATTCTTCACTGATTTAAATTAATAGGCATGTGATTGAGAAGGAGAGTTTTAGAAATGCAAGTCTGTTTCTACTGTGATCTCTAAATAGCATATTCTATTCCCATCATACAAAAGAAACTCAAATTAGAGATTAACATTACAGGTAATATATTTTGGCATTATATGCCTAACATGCTTCTATAATCACTAATTATTAGGATTGTCATGTAAAATGAGAACCATTTGTTAACATTTAATATACTGAACTAGGGGAAATCAGTTGTAACAAATGAAGGTGGTTAGAAGCTAATGAGAAGAACTGAAA
>RJWJ010008950.1:0-51688 GCA_004363605.1 Indri indri
TTGTGAAGATATTATAAATGAGATTATTTTCTTGATTTCTTTTTCGGCTAGTTCATTCATGCATGGAAATGCTACTGATTTTGGTATATTGATTTTGTATCCTGCAACTTTATTGAATTTGTTTATCAGTTCTAAGAGTTTTTGGGTAGAATCTTTAGGTTTTTATGTATGTATAAGATTATGTCCTCTGCAAACAGGGACACCTTGACTTTTTCCTTTCTAGTTTGGATGCCCTTCATTTCTTTCTCTTACCTAATTGCTCTGGCTAGGACTTCCCATTTCTAGTCTTTGTCATTTGTGACATTAGCAGTTTTGAAGAACATAGGCCCTCCTTTTATCCCTTTTTAATAGATCATTTCTCATTTTGGATTTGTCAGATATTTCTTAGTGATTAGTTTGAGACTAACGGATTCATGGTCAAAATACTGTGTAGGTGATGTAGTGTCTGTCTTATAGTACCACATTTGGAGCTATATACTATTCATTACTCCCTCATTGGTGAGGTTAATTTTGACAATCTGGTCAAGATGGTCCTTGATTTCCTCATTGTATAATTATTATTAATAGCTTTCTTTCTCCCTAACAACTGATAAGCAGTCTTAGGAGTGATCATGCAAATATCTCACTCAAAATCCATCAAAATCAGCCCCCCTATGTTTAGTATCCACTGATGATTCTTATGTGATTAAATCTTTACCATGGTGGTTGAAAATTATTTTTCAACTCCAATATTCTGTCCACATTTTTCAATTGACACTCAGCATTCTCCTTTAAGCAAGAGCCCTTCTTTTCCATTAATGCATTAATTAGTTAATTAATTATCAGTATGGATCCATGAATTTCTATTTTTTCTCCCAATGGTTTATAATTCATTACCGAACTTAATTATTTTGGTAAATTGCTCCATATTTGGAGGGCCTCTTCAAATTGGCTCAAGAACATGCAGCTTTCTTTCTGAGGGGTTGGGGGGAGCACTTCTTACTTTCTAGCCTAGCATCATGTTGTAGGCTTATCTTATGCCTGCTCTGCTCCAGCCCTGGAATCAGCCATTTCTCCAAGTATCCCTGATTTCTTTTAGTATGAAATGAGAGATCATTTTCATAGTAGCGAGATATTAAAGATCAAGAGCTGGATGCTGGTTGTGTTCATTCTTACTGTGGGTGTCTTTGCATTTTAGCTCTTTCAGTGGACAAAGCTAGGAAATGCTTATATACATACATACAAATAAACATACACATATAGACATACTTGTTTTAGAAATGATGAGTTCACAGAGGTACCTCCAATTCTAATCCATTTCCACGGGGTTCATTCTTTTTTCCTCATTTCATATTTTTCTGTTATAATAGTGAGAACCCTGGTTCCTACCACCACCAATACATGTACTCATGTTCAGTCCTTTAATACATCTAAAATAGTTGTAGGTGCTTTTCTCATGTCACTATAATAAATTAACTTGATAAAAGAGCTCAGGATTTGTTTGCAAATCCCCACCCTGCAGCCCTGCTTAAGATTAAATGTATAGAGTCAAATACCTTATTCACAAGTTACTTAGATTAGTTATTCCCCCCCCCTCCTTGCTTCTTCCCCTGCCTTCAGTGTGGTTATAATATTCATTTCAAGTACAATCAGGTTCATTTGTTTCAATTTGCTTTCAGTTTTTTTTTCCCTCCCCATTTAGAAGATTTTATAATTGAGAATTTTAAAAGGCTGAGAAAAGAAGCTGAATTCTTCTCATTTTACCTAGAAAGGGAAGACCACCATTTATGGAAAATCTAAGCACCAAGCACTTTCACATCTTCATTTCATTTAATCTTCTGAAAGAAGGAACTGTTTTATAGATGATAAAACTAAATCTAAGGATGTTAAGTAACTTTCTCAAGGTTACACAGCAAATTATGTAATAAGCACAATAATTTTGATCTATTGTGTTCCAGACTTTGGGCTAACTTCTTATTTATATTAGTTGTTATCTGATTCCACAAGGATGATCTTATTAATATTTCCAGCAGTTGAAGAACTCATGATTCCAACCCAGGTTTTGACCACTTCTCATTTATTTCCCCATTTTGGAATGAACAGTTATTATCCTAACTTTAGCAGACTCCTGCTTTTTATCACATACCTGTTATGTTGGACAATTAAGCAATGTAACACATTTTGAAGAAGTCAAGAAAGTTGGTTGCCATTTATATTTCCTCATGTGTTCTTCCATATGTAGGGATGTCAGAATTAGGGTAACATTCTGTTGCCTCCATGTGGACACCGAATAAACCTATTGTGGCAGACAAATATTACCTGTTTATGTTGGTAGGTAGGCCATCTAATGTGGGATGCTAATGTCTCCCATCCAAACCACTGAGATCTTGATTTCATCATAGTGATTGCTTAATGTGTGTTTGTTTGTTGCTTGATTTGTCACTAATGCACAGAATATTTTCAGTTCATAATCAAAATACAGATTGTGTCTTGCTGACTTATTGGAACTGTTGGTGAGTAAAATGTAAACCAATCACAAGTTGATTATTTGTTCCTTATACTTAAACTTTGTGATATCCAGAATTAAGCAAGTAATATTGCCATAATAAAAGAACTCACTTTAAAAGGGCCCATTTATCTAGGTAAAGAATTAAAAAATATTCTTTGTAAACTTACATATACTTACATATATTCATGAATGAGATCATTCTTTTGATATTTTTATGACTTAAGATATTATATTAATTTAAAAAATTTACTATATAGCCTTTGAGCCTTCTTACTTTACTTACAATACTTTAGCATTGTAGATACTAAGGGTTAATATTTTGGTTAAAATATATTTTTAGTGAGCACATATATTTAGAACACTTACAGTTTTTGGTTGGACTTTATTATGGTAAGCAGTTAATCTGATGCAAGTTAAGAATTTTAAGTACTCTGAAAAATTAAAATGTTTAACAAGTAGAGTAGGAATACCTTTAACTTGAAGGCTGCTAGTAAATGTACAATGTAGCTAAATTAGAACCTGAGTACTGTTAATAAAGGAAATGATTGTATTTATTTTTTTAAGTGACATTATTTGATTAGTGAGGATTTATTTAGTGCTTACTGCAGGCAATACAGATTGAAAATAAATATGTACCATAAAAGATACCACTAAATATAATATGGTTAAACGGACTTAATTTTGGGTATTTTGTAGATCGAGTTCTAATTGTGGCATTTTTAACTGATTAGCTGCATGGCCTTTGGTAAATGTTTTAACCTATTTGAACTTCAGTAATTTTAGTAGTAAGAATTTCTCCCAAGGACTTGCTAACTATCAGTGAAGTCAGTTGTGGAGCAGTCTGAAGTATAATACATGCTCATTGTACAAATTTGAGAAATACATAAAAACATTGAGATAAAAAATTTGTAATCGTATTGCCCAAACATAGTCATTAATATTTTAGAATATATTATTCTAGTCTATTTTCAATGCATATGTGTATTTTTATGAATGCAATAAAAAATGTTTTATGAAATTGGGATCATATTCTATATATTTATAAGCTTTCTAGAAAATTCAGCAATATCTCATACAATGCAAACATTTCTGTGTCTTTATTATTCTATTGCTCGTTTGTTTTTTTTTAAATATTTAGTGTTCCTTAGTGTGGATATATTATAATTTCACTAGTCACTTTGCTGTTGTTGGACCCTTAGATTATTCCTAACTTTTTTACTTATATTGTTGTTATTAACCTCTTTATATTTAAGTATGTTTTATGTATCTCTGAATTCACTCCTCTGCCTTTTGGATAAGATCAAGTGTAGCATATCTCTGAATTGCTTGCCATAAATTGCTAGAAATAAAACCTGGGTCTGTGGGTATGAGCATTTTAAAGAGTTTCAACAAAAACTGGCCACCAGATTTTTACCCCATAACAGAGTAAGAAAATAGCCATTTCCCTACTGTCACCAACAATTAATATTACTTATTTTCTTGGAATAGATAATTCTACATTATACAAAATTCAGAAAGTATAATGATAGTAATACTTCCTCTCTCTATTGCCTAGCCACCTAGTGCTCCTTCTCGGATTTACCTACTA
Source organism: Indri indri (assembly GCA_004363605.1). Lineage (NCBI taxonomy): Eukaryota > Metazoa > Chordata > Mammalia > Primates > Indriidae > Indri > Indri indri. The sequence continues at coordinate 4,077 of RJWJ010008950.1, forward strand.
TGACTTATTCTTTAGTTATTCTTCCAGACAGTCTGTATGTGGTATTTTTATATGTGGTATCAAACCTTTATCAGTTTGATAGGTGCAAGTGGTATCTTGCTATTTTGATCTTTGACTACCAGTGAATGTGAACGTGTTGTCTATTTGTATTTCTTTTGTGATTTGCTTGTTCATACTTTTTACCCATTTTTAAATGTAGGGGTTCATTTTTTTCTATTTTATGAGAGTTCTTTATATAAAAGGATATAAACTCTTGCGTTACAGTTTTCCCTCAGTTTTCTAAAATATTTTTATTTTAGTTTTAGTGGATATTTTCAGTTTTCACAAAGGAAAATTTATACCTTTTAATGTACTTATTTATAGTTTTATTTTTACATTTAATTCTGATCTATTTAAAATTGATTTTGGATTCTGGTTAGAGATTATTTTTTATCCCACATGCCTTTTTGGTGGCGGAGTTGCTTTCCTATTCCCATAATATAGTCTAATCTACTTCCCTAGTGCCAGGTAGCAATCTCATGGAAGAGTCAGAAAATTGAGAGCATAGCCTTTGCCAGACTGCCCTTGTGGATTGGGCGATCAGCTGTAGACTGTGGGTATTGGTGCCATCTAGTGTTGTAGATACAAAGTCAGGTCTATGGGATGATCTATAATTGGCCATATAGAATAAATTCAGTTGGAGAGAGAAATTTAGTGAGCTGTGGATATGTTTCACAGTAACAAATGGCTTTAAAAATGATTTTATTAATAATTTTGAATATTGACATCTTGTAGTGAATCAAACAAATGCTTGAATCATGCAGTTATTAGAAACATTATGAAATAATGTTAAAGATTCTCCGGAACCTGTGTACTTCAGTAAAAACATTAAAGTTTAGAAAGATCTGCTCAGAGCCTAATGCCTATTAATTTTTGACTTCTGAATTTAAAAATGCTTTGGCTCGTTAGGGATATCTGTATATTTATTTTATAGTATAGGAGGTCAACATTTGGTTTTCATTGAATAGTATCACTTTCAATTTCTTTCTCTGTGGATTTTTAGCATTCATTTTTAGCGGCCTATGTGAAATTGTTTACAGACTTTACCATTTTAACTTGTTATTGTCATTGATTTTTCTAGACTAGTCTTTCTCCATTTTTTAAAAGATTTAATTCAGTAGTTAATGTTGAAGTACTGTAATTTAGTCCATAGAGGGCATTATATTACAGCATATGGTAGGGTTTTTTAGTTGTTTAACACCTTTCAGTAGTGAAACATTTTTAATTTCATACCTTTGTGTAACTCAGATTAATTAAATTTTGAAATAAGTTTAAAACTACTGTGTGACCATATTGCTTTTTATTATAAAGAAGATTCTCCATGGCTGGAAAGTAGAAATAATTATTTTAGCTATCAACAACAGTGTATAAGCCACCTCTAACTTAAAGAGTAGTACTTTCAATCCAAACGACCATTTCTTTCCCACCTTCTTTCTTTTGTATCTCTAAATATTGTAAAGAAAATAAAAACTTGTTTTTCTTGGGCTCAGAAGTAGAAGAAGGAAAGAAATGGGAAAGGAATATCTTAGAAGAGCTGGCTGAGGTGTACTTAATGTCTTACTTGCTTGCTGCCGGTTCTAGAATAGCTCTCTACTGTCTGAAATCTTGCCTATTAGATACAAGCCAAAAAAAAAGAAAATACATACATACAGTTTCTGACATATGTACAAACACTGTTTCTGAGCCTTTTTGTCATATAGTAATGGATTTAATCATATAATTTTCCTATATATAAGGTAATTGCAGTAAGAAAACAAGAGTTTTAGTTTGAGATGTGAGCAGAGAAACAGTATAGGTAAGTTTAGAACATAGCAGTACCCTTTGGAAATGAGTTAGGGATATGGTTGGGGAGATTTTCATCTTTGGTTTTGTCATGCTTGGGCAAGGGGCTACTGGGGATATGGACACTGAGGATCTGGGAATTGCCAAATAGGAAATTTGAACAGTTTATTTCAAAAGTTCTATGTTAAGTCTGATGTGGAAGTCAGGAAAAGGAGAATACGTCGTTCCTTCCCCCATCCACTCCCTTCCACATACACCCAATATGCAACAGGGCTTAGAATTCAGACAACACTATTATTTGCATGCATTGTAAATGAGTTTTCTGTGGTCTCTCCTTTGGGAGCCTTTATTTTTGTGGGAGGATGGGTTCCCATCTTGAATAATCAGAATGTCAATTTGCAAGTTGGGACATATGTACTCTACTGGAAAATTGTACCTGAAAGAATTTTTCATTTTTTTAAACAAAATGTTAAGTATTAGAAGGAAAACAAAATAAATAAAGGTAAGTTTTTGACAGATTTATGTCTTATCTTTATTTGACCCATTAAGTTGGGGTTCAGTATGGAATAGGACCAATCAACTATGCATATATAAATTTTTCTCAGCTGGAGAATAATAGAACTATGTATATAGCAAGGACAATAATTTGTGTGTGTGATGGGGGGCAGTTCTGTTTAAAAAGTTATTGGGTTCTTGCTTAGAATTAAATGACTTAATATGTGAGCTTTCTTAGATGTGTCTTGTATGTCTTATTCCCTTGTAGGTTGGCTGTTATTTTTACCATAATAATAGTAAATAGCACTTATATAGTGCCTACTTTTTGTCAGGCACTGTCCTAAAGCCTGTTGCATATAGTAACTCATGATCCTTACAATAAACAAAGCCCTATGGCTTTACATTTTTAAAAACTTTGTCTCATATCAATTTTTCAAATTTAAACACTTTTTTTGCTTAGCTTATCAAACTTAAAACAACTCTAGTTGAAGAACTTTCTAAGAAAGAAATGGGCAAAAAGTTGATTGATTTTTCACAAGCTAGTTTTCCTTGTACATTTATAAAGACAGTCAAGATGAATTAGCTATCGCAACATAGGGTAGAAATGCTTATTGAACTTAAAGACTCCTGTTTGGACCTTTTAATCCTCCAGGGATGCTATTAAGTATGTTTAATGTTTACATGAGTGGGAGTTTGTGAAAAACATTCAAACCATTTTTTCTCTGCTCTCACAACAACACAGTCATCAACACAGAAGACTTTATAACCAAATGTTGGGGGTAGGGCTTCTCTCCACCACCAAGCAACTAATCAGTTCTGCAGCAGACACCAACTGGGTGTCCTCCACTTCCAACACTACTTGGCAACAGGGTCAGATCCCACAGATTGAGTGTTCAGTCCCATAAGACCACCCCCTTCCCGCCAGTCACAAGTTTGGGGTTCCCATGACTCCTTCTTTGGGTTCAATTAATTTGATAGAGCGGCTCATAGAACTCAGGGAAACACTTACTTACATTTATCAGTTTATTATAAAGGATATTATAAATGATATAGGTGAAGAGATGCATGGGGTGAGGTGTGGGAGAACGTCCACGTGTTTAGATATCCGGAAGCTCTTTGAACCCCGTCCTTTGGGCCTGTTATGGAGATTTCATTGTTTGTCCATGATTGAAGCATGGACAACGCTGTTGAAATGTGATTGGACAAAAAGGGTGTGACCTAAACTCAGTAAGTCCTGTCTGTTCTGATTCTTTTTGGCCTCTCTGTGCAGCATTCTTTCCTCCAGGGTATTTCTCTGAAATGAGGGTTTTATGACCCATGATCAGATTAGAGTCCTGCCAAATGGGCAAGTAAGTGAAAGGGAGGGTAGAAGGTCAGAGAGAGGCGGTCTGTTTACTGTAACAAGGGTTATGAGAGTTAGGACCCAGGAACTGTGGACGAAAATATGTATATGTATTAAAAATAATATCATAGTGGATACGTGTTATCACGTGTTCTTGCCACTCTCATACTTTTTTTTTCCATTGTTAGACCAAATCATACCACAGAAGATGTGAATAGTATAAATGACCAATTCCTTTATTTCGAGAAACCTTTTTTCTCCTATTAGTGTAGTCATCTCTGACTTCAAAGTAATGTTGGGGTGCTGTATCAGTACTTTATTCTAATGCTATTTTTCAGCCTTCAGTTTTAAGGGATTTGTTGTTAGAAAATACTATCCTGGAAGTATTTTGTACTTACTAAATAGTCTGAGATTCCAAACTGTTGGACAAAGAGGCCAGACATTTCCAGGCTATGATATGACTTGGTAACAGGGTACTCAAATACCACATTATGCAAGGGTTCAGTGAATAAAGTTTAAAGTTAAATATTAACTCTTGAGCCAAAAATACTGGACTCGCTTTAAAAATTACTTTACTTTATTTATGTTTGGAGTTAGAGAGGCGAATAGGGAAAGAAATGAGTCGTTGGTTTCAGGCCACTTCTGATATTAAGGATTTTGCAGGCTTTTGCAGTCCATACTGTTTTTACAGCAAATTCCAGAAAATATTATCCCTATTTCATTGTAGCTGACTATATATCTTAAAATATTTTGACCGTATACATTTTTAAATATTTTAGCTGATTTGTCATTATTTATTGCCTTTTCTGCTTAGGCATATATTAACATCAGGTAAACTGGTTGTGGAACATTAGTAAAGACATTGCACTGGAATGAATGCCAATTTTATAAAGTTGAAAAATTTTAGAAATGCTGAAACTAATTTTTATATTAGTAAAATTTGTTTGCTCTTATGTAATTTTTTGCAAGGCAAATGGTATAATTAGCACATGAATATTTTCCCCAAGCTAAGAATCTATTAATAGTGTCTGTGATGGTATCTAATAAATATTTATTGAAAGATTGAGTTGGAGCAGGTGATGATTAAGAAAAAGTGTATATTTATAGGTCTCTGGATTTCCATAATTATGAAAGAGGAAAAAAAAGATTAGAAAGATTAGATTGCCAAAATTGAAAACTTTTTTCTATTAAAGTAATATATCAAAAAACATTAATATTTTGACTGTGATTTTCTGCTCATACCCTCATAAGGGTGCAAAATGCCAAATGTTTTAAGCCTTAATAAATTTAGGAGAAAGTAAAAATAGAGTCATCATTTACCAAGCTTGAAATTTAAGTGATTACTCTTGTTTGGATCAGTCATTTTTATCTTATTGAGTAACCATTAATTTTAGAGTTTTAAACTGAAAACCAGCAGCATAATTCAACCATCTGTTTTTAAAAAAAGAAAGAAAAGAAAAACTGCATATGGCTTTAAGTCATTTCAGATATATTAAGTGGTTGGTTTTGTTGTAAGAACAAACCCTCTTTTCCTTTCTTTTGGTAGCCTGCCCCTCCCCCTGCAAATGCAGCTACATTTGGTATGAGCAACAAGCAAATGACTAGAACAATGAACAGATAGAAGGAAGGCATTAATGCCTGAGTATTAGTAGCCTAGTTACAGATTGCACTGCGTCAGATTGCTCCACACCCAGAAGACGTCAGGTGACTTCAGCCCTTGCTGCAGTTGTGCAGCAGAGGAGACTGCAGACTTCGGTTGAGGAAACGGATATTTCATGTCTCAGGGAGTAGATTTTTGCAGTTACACCTTTTCTGTTGGTATGCATAATTGATAATTGCAGCTGGAGGGTGGATTGTGACAAGAGATGGACGGTCAGAAGAAAAATTGGAAGGATAAGGGTATATTTGCTTTTTAATCTTTTATTTCTTTAGTTTTTATATGTGAACAGTAATATTTTTCTGTGAATAAGCTTCAGTTTAGATATATTTTGGATCGAAAGTGAAACCCATGAAAGGTATAAGGCTAAAGGATTAAAACAGCTATGTTATATGTATTTTTACATTTTGTCGTATACTAGAAAATGTCATGCTGTTCTGTTTCACTGGCATTTGGTTTAGTATTTTCAGTCCTATCGTTGTTTAGGTCCTTCCTCTTCTTTAATCTTGTATATTGTAAACAATATAGGTCTAACAGATTTCATTTATTTGTCACTTTGGTGTGATAACTTTGTATTTCATAATGACATATTTTCTGTGACTAAGAATTTATAAAAAGCTTACTTGGTGTAGTTGAAATTCTATCCAAAGGTTTATAGGTAGCAAGATACTGCGTTTTGCAATAAGCCTCTTTTCTTCTTTGGAAATCTGACTTGAACCTTTAAAATTATTATCAACTGCCTTTTAATCAGATTATATTTATGTATATCTTGAAATTATTCAAACTGTACATAGTACAATTACACAGTAGTTTTAAGTGCATGTCTATATTTAAGTTACTAACCTTTGTCCTTGTAATAACCAATCAGTAATTTTGATCCCTTTTCCTCCCCCTTGAAAGCCCAGATCCTTTCAAATCTCAGTGGATCATTGTGTAAGAATTTAAGCCTATAAGTGGTAAAATGCCAACTGGAATGAATATTTTTAAAATGTTTTATTATGTAGATGTCTAAAGGTGCCTTTTTTAAAAAAAAAAAAAGGTCATAGGCTATATATCTGAGCACTTACAATAAACTGTCTTAAAAATTATTGGAGCTATTTTTAAGTAGCCTAAATAGACATTCCACATAAGCAATTTTTTCTGGCTACATTCAGGTTTTACAATTTCTAAAAAACATTATTTCCTTCAAGAGCAGGGTTGGTGATAATGTTTCTAAAAGCAATGTGTGGAACTAATAATTATAGTAACTTACAACATCCTTTTAAAAATTTATTCAGTAAAGGTGGGGAAAAGGTGAGTTTAAGATTGAGTTCGTATCGAGATGTAAGAAGGATTTTATAAGTTGCAACTTAAAAAAGAACAGAAAACAATACAGCTTTGGATTTTCAACTTTATGGTTTCTTTACATGTGAACTTGACAAGGATTTTTATTTCTTCATCCTTCTAGCTATTAGCATTACAAAGTGAAAGATGAATGGATATGCTGTAGCTTTTGCTAAGTAAAAATGATACTAGTGATAACAGCACAATAAATAAAGGCTTCAAAAATAGATGAAAAATAATATCGGCTCATTTTGCAACTATTAAGGTACTATATTAATAATTTAAATCATAGGCCATTTAATAACACCTTGAGATTCTTTATTTGTTGAAGTAATTCAGGGATATTTTGAGATAGGAGACATTAAGATCCAATGTAGTTCATATTTTACCAGAGATTTGTCTGATTATTTTTAGACACCAAATATAAAATCAGATTTACTCCTGAATGTCTCTGGGGAACCCTCAGTTGTATGTAAGTGGAATGGCCTAGTCTTTTTTAGTACTTGTCTTTGGCTGTTTTGGTGAGTAAGACTCACTTTACCTATTTGTCATCTTCAGTGGTTGAGTTAATGTTGTATATTATACAGTAACATTTAAACTGGAAGTCACTGAGAAGCTGCAGCTACTGTGGAATGAGTTTTTCCTTATTTTAAAAAATGTTAAAATGGAGGAAGGAACATAATGCAGTGTAAATTTTAAAAATATATTTAGGCCTGTATTATTTTCTACTGCATTCTTCCTCCACCCCCAGTATGGTATGATGGAAGTGAGAGATGCTTTGATTTCAGTATTTTTAAAAAGGTGGTTGGTTTTTTTTGTTTGCTGATTAACTTGTAATAAAGACATTTGATCTTTCAGGCTAAAGCCAATATTAGTAATTTGTATTATTTTATATATTCTTCATATTTTCTGTGGTTCCTTAGTAGGATACTTAATGACAAACAAAATTTATATAGTATTTGATTATTGGAGTTATATGAAAACTTTGATAAATTAAGATAGTCAAAAGATTTTGAAGAGCTTAAAATAGGAAGGAATGTACAGGCTTGGGGGTTTGGGTGGGGTGAGAGAATGATGTAACCACTGAAAAGGTATAATTGAGACAGTGAATAGAACTTTTCTGGATAGAACAGAATATATAGGACAATAGTTGAAAGATAGGTTGGTGTGGTCAAAGAATATAGAAGATTTGGAAGATCTAGGTCAGGTTTCCTCAATGTTATCTGTAGATGAGAATCATCTAGTGCTTCTTAAAAATACAGAGCACTGAGATCCTGACCTACCAAATCAGATTTTATAGGGCCTGGCAATCTGTATATTAAGCATCCTGCTATAGTTCATGTTATAATTGGGCAAATTTTAGAAACAGTGATTTAGGTTTTTAAATCTCAGTTTTGGTATATTTTGATTTGGCCAGAGTAAGAAACTTACCCTTTTTGGTCTTCAGCTTCTTTATATGCATGATTTCTAGGGTTCTAGTTTTGAGGTTCTCTGGTTTTATCAAAAGATGCCCTGGGCCAGATTGCAGAAGATGTTGGGTTTTGGATTTTATCATAAAAGAAATAAAAAGGCTTTGGAAGTTTTAAACTAAGGAGTGATAAATGATAGCAGTTTTGAAAGACTGGTTTAGGGTACTATATGAGATCAATTGGAGAAGAACCTAGAGGCAGACCAGAGAGGATGACTGTACTTGTGCCTAGATTTAAAGGTAATAGGCTCGAATTTGGCCTGAAATAGGAATGAAAAGGAAGTGACAGATTTGAGAAACTCAAGGAAGGAATTCTTGATATTTGGCGAGATGAGGATGAGGGAAGGAGTTGAGTGAAACATTGGCAACCGTAGTGTTTATATATCGGTAGAAACAGAGTTAAAGTAGATAGAAAAGATGCAAAGTTGGGTTTTAGACACTTTGAATTCGAAGTGATCGTAGAATATCTCTGAGGCTTAGAGAAATGACAGGTTTAATGATGAAGAATTAGGAGTCAAATGCAAAGTGAGGCAGATGAATACTGTTAGGAGGTTTGCATAGAAATAATTAAAGATTAAGATAGGGAAGCCTAAAACCTATGTTTGGGGATATGTGGCACCAGGAAAGTTGAGGAAGTTATAGTCAGCAGTAAAAGAAGCAGGATAGTATAGTTTCATTGATATTAGGCGGGGAGAGAATTTTCAAGAAGGAATGGTTGATTAAATGCAATAGAGAAGCTGGTTAATATGAAGATTGAGAAATGAACATGGATCCTGTTAAATTTTAGGAGTAGGTACAATGTGGCCTGTTATTGTTACCAGTGCTTTTTGGATGTGGCAGTTAACATGCCATAGGTGATCTCTGAGAGAAGTTTCTGTAGGATGGGGAAAGAAATGTTTCTAGCATTAAAATTCAGTTTAATTATACCTCAGGACAAACTGGCACTATGGACCATTTCTGAAGCATACTTCCTCCCAGAGGCTCTTCCTGACACTTACTTGTGATAAGCCACTTTTAATTTCTTTGAAAGCTTAAGGTTGCTGAGTGTATGAATACAGATTTATGTATATACTGACATTTCAGTAGAGAGGAGCAGGGGTCTTGGTGCTTGAAATGCCTTACTTCTCCTTGGGAATGGCAAAAAATGGCTGAGAAGGGAACTTTGGTATTAGCCAATTATGAGATCTACTGAATGGAAGAAGGCCCCTGCTTTTAATTCTAAACTTAGCTGAAACCCAATATTTAGGCATTCATTAGATACTTCTAGATGTTGGTTTAGTAGTGCTTCACTACATACGCCTGTCTTGTAGAAAACTTAGAAGGTAGAATAAAACTATCACTTCACACAAAATGGTTTTGGGGTATATTTTTAATAGATTGTGTGGGTTGGGGGATGTTACATGGTACCTTTTGTTCTGTAATCTTTTCCCTCCATAAATGGGGAAGTATCTTTTTATTTTTTAAATATTCTACATCATTTTAATGACCAGAGTAGTCTAATCCCATGTAGTTAAATAATCAGGTTATTCCTAAAGTTTTATAAGTAAAGGTTGAGTATCCTTAACCTGAAAATCTAAAACCCAAAGTGCTTCAAAATTTGAAACTTTTTGACTACCCTGCATGGTGTCATAGTGGAAAATTACACATGTAAGTACTTACCACAAACTTTGTTTTATACATAAAATCATTAAATAATATTATACAAGGGTAGGCATAGTGGCTCATGCCTGTAATACTAGCACTTTGGGAGGCCGAGGCAGGAAGATCACTTGAGGCCAGGAGTTGGAAACCAGCCTGAGCAAGAGTGAGATCCTATCTGTGCAAATAATTGAAAAATTAGCTGGGCATGGTGGTGTGCACCTGTAGTCCCAGCTACTTGGGAGGCTGAGGCAGGAGGATCACTTGAGCCCAGAAGTTTGAGGTTGCGGTGAGCTATGATGGCGCCACTGCACTCTAGCCTGGGAGACAGAGCAAGACCCTGTCTCAAAGAAAAAACAAAAATTGTGCAAAATTACTTTCAAGCTATGTGTATAAGGTGTAGATGAAACAAATGAATTTCGTGTTTATATTTGGGTTCCATTCCCAAGATACCTCATTATGTATGTACAAATTTCAAAATCCAAAAGAATCTGAAGTTCGAAACACTTCTGGTCCTAAGCATTTCAGATAGGGAATACTCAACCTGTAAAAACAATGCTAAAATGAATATAATTGAACTTAAATCTTTGTTCTTATCCATGATTATTTCCAAATTGCTAGATTGTGGTAATAATCCAGCGATTTGGTGCATGTTACAAAACTGCTTTCCAGAAAGACTGTACAAGTAATTATTTTGAACAGTGTGTGGGAGTGTCACAGAATTGTGGCTACTGCAATAGTGTATATGCATTTCTGATAGTTTTAATTCTAAGATAGCTATTTTGTCAGTGTTAACTAGTTAAATTACTTGATAAGAACCAGGTTTCTATTAAGAAAGAGTGATGTGCAAATGTTTTCTCCTGTGTATGGTTTATAGTCTTGTATGGTTAAGTATTGAGAGCAATGTTGGAAATAACCTATTTTGTTTATTTACCCCACTGTGTATACTCCGAATTCCTTACCAGGACGCCTAACTGGTCTTCCTACAAAATCTCATGTGTCACAGCCAAATTAAAATTAATCTTCCTAAAGTACAGCTCTAATTATGGCACTTAAGGGGGTTTCCTTTACTTTTCAAATTAAGTTTATGCAGTCTATCCTGGACTTGTAAAAGGCATTCCATGGCCTACTCCCAACCTTTGTAATCTCATCTCCCATTACTCTTTCTCCAGCCACAGTGAAGGACTTGTTCTGTAAACATGTCTTTTCTTTGCCTTTGCTCATGTTTTTCTCTTTATCTAGAATTCCCTTTCTTCCCATTTCATTTTGCCCAAGTAGTACTTATCAAAGGCCCAGTTCTCCCTGATATATTCACTGATCCTCCCAGGTAGAGGTAATCCAGTGTTCCTCAGAACTTCCATCTCTTGGTTTTAGCTTTGTACCTTCTGTTAGAGTTAATTATACATACATGTCTTGGCTCTATTTCCAGCCTGTAAATTTTTTGAAGGCCGAAACAGTGGTAGCTTCATCAGCTGAGTGTCTTCATTGGCTCTGCATAGCTTCTCAATAAAGGAAGAGGCTGAGAGCTTTAATGTTCAGCTAGGTTTACTTCTGATTCTGATATACATATGTTTTTAGAAAATTTTTTTAAGGTGTTTTTAAGTGGGAGAAATTAGAAATGGAATTCTCTACCTTCCCCCTTCTTAAAGGATCAAGTAAGTAATTTAAGGAACTTTTATAACTTCGGGATTTTTAGATTATCCTGCAGACTGGGCATTCTATTAGTCATTTATGCCAACTTTCTTATTTTACTGATAAGGAAACCAAGAAAACTAAGGAGATTAAATTATTTGTCAGGACCACTCAGGTAGTGGCATGAGGCCTTTATTTAACAATTTATATTTGTACTTGAACAACCAAAGATTGAAAAATGTAAAAGCTAAAATAACCCATGGTTTGATATTTATTCATGCATTATCTAGCTGTGGCATCTTATTGAACATAGTATATATTTCTTTTGTATAGTCCCCACTCTGCAATTATTAATAAAAAAAAAAAGGGCAGTAGTCTATCACACTGGTTATGGAAGAAGGTTAGATGTGGTTAGTTGTTTAGTCCAGGTGGGAATTCCCTGGGCCAGGAGAATAATTTCTCCTCATCCTTAAGGTTTGGATTACATGCTTGAATGCCGAAAGAATATTTAAGTAGTGAATAGAATTTTTAAGTCTATTCTCTGGATGTCCCCTAGATTCCCTTTTTATATACAGTGGTCTCAGTAGTCACAGTGGATTGGTTCCAGCATCCATCCTCCCACCCCCAGACCCCACTGTAGATATGGAGGGCCAGTTGTATTCACTTGATCTCATCTCTTGCTAGAATCTGGGCCAAAGGATATTGTTAAATTTAATTTAGCCAGTGCTTTTCTTTGCATCCTTAGAGCAGTATTGTGAGCCTAAATTTTCTGTTCATCTCTCTGCTGTATCGTGGATAAGGCTGACTTACATTACTGGGTATGTGTGTGTACATATATATATTTTAAAGTCTTCATGACTTGCAAAGTTTTTCAATTCAACTACCACGTATGCATTTGTGTGAGGTATGCTAGACACTAAAATATTATTGTGTTGTCTTTCCATGAATACTACATCACCACTGTCTTATTTATTCTAAATAGTATTTACTTAAGGAGTTCAAAGCAATTTATGGACCAAAAAATGATCAAATATTAATGATATCCCTGCAAGTCTGTTGATAAGAGTTGAGCATTGAAATAGCTTTAGAAATTTCTACTCTCAGACTTAGTAAAATTCTGATTTCCCCTAGAATGTGAGGAATTATAACTGTTTTTTGTTGTATACACTCATTTATTTTTTCCATCTAAATAATCTAAAATAGTTTTGAATAGATTATTCTGGCCCATGATGTGAATACTGTACCTTGTTTCGTTGTCTATACTATTATCCATTTATTCAGTGATCATTTATATTGTATGCACAATATGCATATAGGGTTATAGAAATAAAACTGGTTTACCTATTAGTGAAGTTTATTCTGTTTTTTGAGCTAGTAATTTGCTTTGAGCCCTCCACCCCCAGGCTATTAAGCTTTTCAAGTTTCTAGACTTACGGGACAGAATGTTTTCCATCTAGTTTTGATTAGTAGAAAAGAGGATTTTGAGCAGTGATTTCATATTTCTGAGGTTTGGTGCCTATTTCTCCTAATGCTTGAATGCCAACGGAGTAAAATTTAAACAATACATTTGTTGGATAAATTTATTTTCTAATCTTAGGTTTCCATCTGTGTAGGTCTTGATCAATTCCAGTAATTTAAAATAGATAACTATATGCTAATAAAAATTTATCAGAAATATAGACTTGTCATAGGAAGAGTTCTTATTTTTATATATGTTACAACTGAAGATTGTTAAAGTCGATGCAGGCAGGGAGAATTATTGACTTGGAATATGTATGTACAACATATTTAAAGGGAAGATATTTATTCGGCTTTACCTTAGAGAGAATGGAACTAATTTTCCCTTCTGTGAAAGGAAAATTATTATGGTTTAGAAAAATTGGAGGTGGGACATTAGAATTATTTTCCGCTCGTTTTTTTTTTTTTTTTTTGATTTGGTTTTCTCCTAATAAAGCTGGAAATAGAGTGTGCGATTAAAGGAAGTATTGAAAAGTACATGAACTAATGAAGTAAATTGGTGAATTTAATTAATTTGTAAGTGAGGCATTTGTGGTGATTGTTGAACCTCTCTATCTTAATTTGTATTATCCTTAGACGGCAACAGCCATAGATGGTTTTTACTTTCCTGTAACATATTGAACCATTTTCTACTTGAAGATACTTATAGGAAAAAAGACCTTAATGAACCCAAATTTCTTAGTAAATAACAGGGAAAAAGATTTGATTGAGACTTTAACTTTTGCTTGATATTTGATTATGCTACAAATAAAAAAAGACTTTATCTTGAAATATAAAACCAACAGTTATGACAATAAGTTTATTTTAGTTTATCCCCAGCAAAATTTGGTTTTATAATCACAACTATGCATTAGTTCTTAGAATAGATACGAGGGTGAATCAGGCTTCTGGGGAATGTAATTTTTGGCACAAAATAGCATCTTTCATTTTATGGTAATATTTCACAGTGAATCTCATGTAATGTCCCTTTACAAAAAATGTTCAAGGGTTTTATTTACTTAACTAGGGGGGCTTCTCTTAGTTTTTGAGGCCCGATATTCTGTTTTGAAGTGCCTGTTGGAGACTGTCACTCTTTAGCAATTCTCCAACATCATTAATAACTTACAGAATTCTGTATTATTAAGATTTGCAATTTTGCACTGGGGTTGATCTGGATTGTTTATCTGACAAGACATTTAGGTGATGAGTGAGGCTGATTGGTAAAGTTAAAACAGTAATGGATACTTACGAGCTTGGATTAATTTTGAGGTTGGTTGCTTTGTGGATGGCTTCTGAATGTAAAGCATGCAGGCTGCCACTATTTTTAGCTATGGCAGGTGACGGTTTGTGATTACCAAATGTAGGCAACTCTTTTTACTCTGCATTGGGCCAGAAGTTATATTTTAAAGAAAAGATTATAGTGTACTGAGTTATTTTGAATTAAAATTCAGTTTGATAAAGATGCTGTTGCTCTGTGCATTGTATAAAACACAATCAAAATACATAATTTTTACATTTTTATTTTGAAAAGAAAAGTCGGCAAGTACTGCAGTGAGTAAATCACTTTTTTCTAAATTACAAGAGTTTGTTAAAATATCAGTGTTATTTTAGTAATTCCTAAGCATTCCGCACAGTTATAAGGGGAAAGGCACTGTTAATCTCAGATCTTTGAAAGGATGTTTCGTAAACATTTTGTATAAGAGCAAAGTTGAGGCCACAGTAGGGTTACCTTGCATGACTAACACTTTATTCTGCCATATAGGAGACTAGAGGAACCATGAAAAGGTAAGCTTTCCTTGTATAATAACACTTATATTTTAACAAACTCTTGTAATTTAGAAAAAAGTGATTAATACAAGCCCTTTGTCTTAATTTTACTTTCTCAAAAATAAAGAGCCACTAAACTCTTCACTCATAAATATAGCTAACAAAGTGATTACAGAGGAATCCAAAATTAACATTTTAGTGACCTGGTAGTTCTTATTTAAAAGTATCCTTTATTTTAATTTGAAAATTAATTAAAATGTTACTATTCTTAGGAATAATCTGGTCACTATTCAGGCAGTGCTGCAAACATTAATGATGTAGGCAATCATTTCATCTTTCATAAACATGAAAGGCATTTACTGGTCTTTCAAGGTCTACTAAGGGCAGACAAGCCTGTTTAACAATGTTTGTTGTTTTATAAATTATCTGAAAGTGTCCTTATTTGTTATTTAATAAATGTAGACATCTGACAATAGTGTAAATAAATGTTAAATCCAAAGCGCAGAAACATTTTTTAGTAATAGAATTAGTGTGTGACTTAAACCGTCATAAAATGTACATTCCTTCTAATCAGTCAAACAGTAATATTTACTGAAAGTTTAGTTTTGAGAGATGTATTAGGTAGTAAGACAAACATTCCCTTTTGGAGTTTACAGTCTAGCAGAGAAACATATTAAAGCTATTTTTTAATTAAATGTACAGTTCACCGATTTTTGGTATATTTATAAAATTCATAAAATATATTGCAGCGGTCACCATTATCTATTTATAGAACATTTTCATCACCCCCTAAAAAACCCCATGTCCATTAGCAGTCGCTCCCTATCATTCCTCTTTGTCCTAGCCCCTGGCAACCACTAATCTACTTTCTGTCTCTCTATAGAATTGCATATTCTAGACGTTTTGTATAAACATGATTATACAATATATGGCCTTTTGTGACTGGCTTCTGTCACTTAGCATATGTTTTTAAGGTTCTTTCGTGTCATAACGTGTATCAATAAAGTAGTCCTCCCTTAACTGCCAGAGATACAGTTCAAGATCCCCAGTGGATGCCTGAAACCAGTTAGTACCAAACTCTCTCTATATATTATTTATTCCCACATGCCTATGATAAAGTTTAATTTGTAAATTAGGCACAGTAAGAGATTAACTGCATAAATAATAAAACAGAACAGTTAAAACAATATACTATAATGAAGTTATGTGAATGTGGTCTCTCTCCAAATAATCTTATTGTACTGTACTCAACTATTTTTGTACTGTACTCAACTATTTTTGACCACAGGAAACTGAAACCATGGAAAGGGAAACTGCAAATGGCAGGGAGGGGCTATTGTACTTTGTTTCTTTTTATGGCTCAGTAATATTCCATTATGGATGTGCCATATTTTGTTTATCAGTTCATCAGTTGATAGACATTTGGGTTGTCTCCTTTTTAGCTATCATGAATAATGTTGCTATGAACATTTATGTACAAGTTTCTGTGTGGACATAGGTTTTCTTGTTTCTTGGGTAGAAATTCCTAGGAATGGAATTTCTGGGTCATAAGGTAACTATGTTTAACTTTCGGAAGAACTGTTTTTCACAGTGGCTGAATTTTACATTCCTGCCAGCAACTTATGAGGATTCCAGTCTTTGCCACTTGTCAACACTTGTTATTGTCCATCTTTTTTATTATAGCCATCTTAGTGTGTGAAGTGGTATCCTATTGTGGTTTTGGTTTGCATTTCCATAATGACTAAATGATGTTGAACATTTTCTCATGTGTTTATTGGCCATTTGTGTATCTTTGGAGAAATATCAGTTCAAATCTTTTGCCCATTTTTAATTGGGTTATTTATCTTTACTGTTGTTGTGAAAGTTTTTTTTATATATTCTGAATGCAAGTCCCTTATCATATTTGATTTGCAAATTTTCTCCCTTTCTGTGAGTTGTCTTTTTACTTTCTTGATGGTGTCTTTTGAAGCAGTAAAGTTTTTAAATTTTAGTGTGGTCCAGTTTATCTGTTTTGCTTTTGTTGTTTGTGCTTTTGGTGTCATAGCTAAGAAACTATTACCTAATCTAAAGTCATGAAGATGTACATCTATTTTTCCTAGAAGAGTTTTATAGTTTAAGCTCTTACCTTTAGGTCTTTGATCCATTTTGAGTTAATGTTTATATGTGGTACGAGGTAGTGAGGCCCAGCTTTATCCTTTTGCACTTGGATATCCAGTTGTCTTAGTACTGTGTGTTGAAAAGACTGTTATTCCCCATGGGATTATATTGGTGCCCTTGTCAAAATCAGTTGACAATAAATGTTAGGTTTTTTCCTGGATTGTCAGTTTTATTCTACTGAGCTATCTGTCCTTGTGCAACTACTTCACTGTCTCAATTACTCTATCTTTGTAGGAAGTTTTGAAATAGGGAAGTGTGAGTCCTCCAGCTTTGTTCTTTTTCAAGGTTGTTTTGGCTATTTTTGGATCCCTTGCATTTCTATATGAATTTTGCAATTGGCTCAATAATTCTTGCTAAAAGACAGCTAGGATTTTGATAGGGCTTGCACTGCAGGTCCATTTGAGGAGTATTGCCATCTTAACAATGTCTTCCAATCCATGAACACAGGATGTCTTTCCATTTATTTAAGTTGTCTTTAATTTCTTTTAACAATGTGTTCTAGTTTACAGTTTGTGTGTCGTGTACTTCTTTTATCTTTGTTCCTAAGTATTCTTTTTTATGCTATTGCAAATGGAATTATTTTCTTAATTCATTTTCAGTTTGTTCATTGCTAGTGTATAGAAATACATTTCACTTTTATGTATTGGTCTTGTATTCTGCAACCTTGCTAACTTGTTTATTAATAAACAAGTGTTATTAGTTCTAGTAGCTTTCGTGTGGATTCCTTAGGATTTTCTATATACAGCAGGTGTTTGAATAACATTGTTTCATTGAGTGTTGTTTCTGTATAATGATAAGAAAAAAAAAATCGATTCCCAGTTGGGGCCACTGTCTTTTGTGGAGTTTGCATGTTCTCCCCGTGTCTGTGTGGGTCTTCCCTGGGTACTCTGGTTTCTTCTCACATCCTAAAGATGTTAGGTTCATTGGCATGTCTCAGTGTCCCAGTATGAGTGAGTGTGGGTGTCTGTGTGAGCATGCCCTGTGATGGAATGAATGGCATTCTATCCTGGGTTGGTTCTTGCCTCGTGTCCTGAGCTGCCAGGATAGGCTTAGGCTGCCATGACCCTGAAAGGTAATAAACAGGATGGAAAATAATGAATGAACTAATGAATTAATACAAATTATTATAAAATAATTCTTAAAGTATATAATAATCATACAAATGCATGACAATAAATGATGCACTGCAAAAGCGTTCACCAAGCTGCCATATTTGTTACTGCTTGTTTTTCAACTGTGTGGTGGTAAGAGGTGCTCCTTAGAATTTTTGCTTTGCAAATGTTTATTCCTTGATTTAACCTACTACCACTATGACTGCCCTCACTCACTGATTCACCAAAAATGGGTGAATAATTATCTTGTTTTCATTAATCTTTCTTAAATGTATGTATAGCTCACATTTATTTACTGTTTAAGAACAGGAGTGTTTAGTGTCTTTAGAAGTTGGGTGATGTTTGTGACCAGAAATATGCCACAGGAACTTAACTGTTGTTTATATCAATTAGCCTTTGGTAAAATTGGTTTCATTATGTGTTGTTTTATTTAAAGTTGCAGTTTCCAAGAACCTATCCACAGTGTTAATGAAGACTGCTGTATACGATCATGTCATCTGCAAATAGTTTAATTTCTTCCTTTTCAACCTGGATGCCCTGTATTTCTTTTTCTTGTCTCATTGCACTGCATAGTACCTCCAGGATAATGTTGGATCAGGTGGCAAGAGTGAATATACTTACCTTGTCACTGGTCTTAGGGGGAAAGATTTCAATCTTTTGTCATTAAGTATGATGTTAGCTATGGATTTTTGGAGATGCCCTTTATCAGGTTGAGGATGTTCCCTTCTGTTTCTACTTTGTTGAGTGTTTTATCATGAAATGGTATTAGATTTCATTAGATGTTTTTTCTGTCTATTGGGATGATCATATGGTTTTCGTCCTTATTCTATTAAGATGGTGTATTATGTTGGTTGATTTTCATACGTTGAACCAATCTTGCATTCCGGGGATAAATCCCACTTGGCCATGGTATATAATCCTTTTTATATGTTGCTGAATCCAGTTTGCTAGTATTTTGTTGAGGATTACTACATCCATATTCATAAGGGATATTGATCTGTAGTTTTCTTGTGATTGCCTGATTTTGGTAGTTTGAATTGAAAAAACATCTAAAGTAGCTAATGATTATAAATCTCTTGATGACCATTAGAAGCAACAGTATTTGAATATTATAAGGGGTTTTAATAAAGTTTTATGATTCCTTCCCTCTATTGGGAATCAATGATCTTGGGTAAACTTAATCTTTCAAAACGTTTTTTATTAAAACCAATTTAAGGAATCTGCAAGAGACTGGAAATACTACTGGCAAATGTTAAGTAAGATAGCAATGCTGTTTGCTAGAAACTAGTATTTTTTCATTCTTGCAGCTTCATTAACAATCTCTCAAACTCCTTTACAGAAAAAGATTGAAATCTTCCTATACTTTTTGTACAGTGACTTTGGTAGCAGTATAGATTGCCTCTCAGACTTTTCTATTCCAAGATATATTCATTTTGTCTTATTTGTGACTATCAGTGCCTACTTGCCTCATCTTCCTTGGCTGTTCTTCCCCTTTTTTCCTCCTTCAGTGCTCTTCCGGTCTCATGGCTCCACCACGGCATTCCTAGGGCTCGTTTTAACACGTCTGTTGTGGTATCTGCTTTGAGCTACTCTCACGTACCTTTTTACATATTTTCATGCAATGTATGTGGGCTTGCATATGTAACTTTCAGAGCTCTTCCATTTATTTTATTTTATTTATTTATTTTTTATTTTTTTGAGACAGAATCTCACTCTTGCCTAGGCTAGAGTGCTGTGGTATCAGCCAAGCTCACAGCAACCTCAAACTCCTGAGCTCAAGTGATCCTCCTGTCTCAGCCTTCCAAGTAGCTGGAACTACAGGTGCACACCACCATGCCCAGCTTTTTCTATTTTTAGTAGAGACAGGGTCTCACTCTTGCTCAGGCTGGTCTCCAACTCCTGAGCTCAAATGATCCTCCCGCCTTGGCCTCCCAGAGTGTCAGGATTATAGGCATGAGCCACCATGCCCAGCCTCTTCCATTTATTAAAAAGACCTTATTCCTAGGAACCATTTGACAGAAGGAAAGGAAGTACTAGGTTAGGGTTTATTGTACTTTCATGTGGTTTATTTTAGGCTGTGATATCACTGAGTACTGCTGAACCTTATACATGTCTATTCCAGTATCATCAACTTTGAGGAAATTGACTTCTTTCAACCCCAAACACAGAATTATTAGCTTTGTTATATATTGTTAGAATTTTAAGTGTCAGCTGGATCCAAATATTTATTAAGCTAGCAGACAGTGCATTCTTATTCCAATAGGAACGCCTACTGGGAAAAACGACACTCACAAGATTCTTTAGTGGTATTGAAGAGAACTAGAACAGGGTGAATTTTTTCTGATTGTAATTCAGATAATATTGGAGTAAAGGTCTTTTCTTCTTTTTGGGTCTAACTATAGGTGAAGTATTCACATTAAAATTTGTGTCTCTTATTAATCTATTTTGTTAATTTCACTTAGACTTTCTTCTTGGCCTTTAGATTCATTGCATGTGTAATAATTATCTGCCTATACTTTGCCTATTTATTATGCATGCAAATGTATACATTTTGAAGAACCTTATATAATCAGCTGAACCTTCAATATGGCATCATACAATGGAGAATAATGAGTTTTATCAATAGGAAGCCTGGGTTCAAATCCATGTTCTGCCAGCTTAGTAATTATGTGATCTGGGTCCAGTGATATAGGAGTTCGGTCTCACTTAACTTGTCTAAAAGCCTGCCTCTCATTTAGTTTTAATAATTAAAAGAGATAATGTTGTATAGGCTATAAACAGTGTTTGGCATAATTTAAGTGCCCAGTAAATATTAACTCAGGAAACAAAAGGGAGGTGGAGATTGAAGAATGTAGATCGGCAACCTGGAAAACCTTTCTAAAACGTCTGTCAAGCTTAAAAAGTGGAGCTTTTCAAACTTTTTAAGCTTCTCTCATACAGTTGCCATAATGATAGAGTTTAGAACTGCTTGAAAAATTGTGGGGATTTGAATTTATTGTTTTTCTAAAGTTTGAAGTTTCAATTCAAAAGAGCAGTATGAATAGAAATATTTAAGCTTCCCTCTTCCCCCAAAAATCTAGATTTAAAAAGGAAGGAAATATTTTACAATTATATTTGGCATACCAGTTGTGCAACCTCATTGATTTGGATCCAATGACAGGGAATTTGAATGCAATGCAGGACTGATGTATATCTTGGTACTAAGTATGGGTCATGTTAGCTTCTGAAAGGAAAAGATAAATTAGATGACTAATGCCTTTTATTGATGATAAAACTGAATTCCAAAGAGGACGAAGTCTCATCCAAAGTTAAACAGTTGCAGAGCCAGTACATACCAGGATGTGGGTCTCTTGAATCCCAGTCCTGATATTTCCTTCTACCATATTCATTTATATAGAAATTACAAACTGATTATAAATAATTTTTACCTAGTCATTAAACCTGTTTGGACAGTAACTCTATTACATTAGGTAATTTGATTAGGCATTAATTTACATTGTGTAGTACACACCTCTCAAGTCTAAAGTCACTGATTTTCATAATCAGGTTTTACTGAGTAGTTTTTGATGATGGTATTGGATAATGAATACATCTACATTTATTTTAACTTATCACCAGTAGTGATTTTGATTGAAGTGAAATGTTTTTGAATGCTTTGAAAATCAGACACTTTTATAAAGGAGTGTTTGTTAATATAAAAAATAGATTTAAGATGTACCTTACCTACTGATTCTTTTAAGCTATCAACTTTTATTTACCCTATAACACTTAGAAAACTTAGATAAGTTTTAAGATCCCTTTTCATGTGGTTTATAAAGTAACATTTTTACGATGTAACATAGCAATACAGTTTATTAACTTAATTGTGGTTGAAATTTTCTTCTTTATATATTTACTATTTAAATACTTGAATAAGAAAGGTGATAGTAATTGTGGTATTAATAATAACAACAACAAATAACAGCCCTGACATTTATTAAGAATTTATTATATGCTAAGTACTAAATTTAGTGCTTTATATTATTAATAATTCATCTTGTAATGAAAACTCTTATTCATTATGTCAATGACATCTCAATGAGATCATTCCTATTTCTTTTTTAAATTGACAAATCATAGTTGTATACACTTATAGGGTACAATGTGATATTTTGCTATATGTATACAGTGTGACATAATTAAATTAAGCTAATTAACATATCTACCTCGATTACCTATCATTTTTATGATGAGACATGAAATTTACTTCTTAATTTTTTTGAAATATATAATGCATTATTATTGACTATAGTCAACTTGGGGTACAATAAATCTCAAAACCTTTTCCTCCTGTCCATCTCAGACTTTGTACCCTTTGATCATTCTTATTTGTATATACATTTTATAGATGAAGAAATTGAAGTGTAGAGGGCTTTAGTGACCTGACCTGAGGTCACACAGTTAGTTAAATTAGGGAGCCCTTGTTTGAATCTAGGGGATCCAACTCCAGGGCCTAAATTCATTGTTTGTCTGTCTTAAACCATTATTGGACATAGCCAGAGCCTCACAGGAAAGAATTACCTTTTCACTGGCTATTTTTATCATCACTTCCCCTACCCTCTCAGTATTCCCTGTTAATAAAAAATGACGTTAATTATTGGAACCATTGCTAGCAGAGAGAGACTTTTAATTAAGCCTGACCTTTAGGTTTTCTACATCCTATTCATTATTCAAGACCCAGGTCAGTTTTCATTTACAATATTTCACAAAATCTTTTAAAATTTCTAACCATTTTTCCCTTTGCTGAGTTCTCATGACAGTGCAATATTTATTTTATACCTTCATTGACTTGTTTTTACATGTCTTATTATCTTTCCTACAATTGCTGTGTTTTAGAGTAGGACAGGGCCTTAAAGAAAAGTCTGTTTGCCCATTCAGGTTTTATAACTTTACTAGGTTGAGTTTCTTGAACAGTATCACCTCAGTGTTTGTTGATTGTCAGAAAACTATTAGCATTGCTCTTATCTCTTTATTCGATGTGACATTATAATGTCATTTTGGCAACATAGATACACTGTTTCAAGTTCTGATCAGTCTTCCCTTGTGCTAGGGCGATAGTACAATAGTAGAAACTAGTTAAATAGAACTAAATTGATTTAGGTGTTTTAGGCAGGGATATAACGAACAAGTTGGGGAAGACTTGAATAAATAGTTGAAATCAGAGTTTGAAAACAAAACTAAATTATAGCTAGAATCTTAAATTAATCACATTCAAACCAAATCATATTGAGGAGAATGGAGTAAGTGTTTCTTGAATCCCTGCTATGTGCCAGACATGGTGATGGGCATTTAAAATATCTCAATCAGTACTTAATGATATTTACTAACAGAAATTAAGGGCTTAATAATAATATCTGTTTACAGTTCATGTATATAGCTTTCCCCTATAGATTTATCCCTCATGTTAAAGGAACTTCATATATATATACCTTAGGAGACCTGGAGATCAAAACCAAAGCAGCCTCTAAAAATGTGATTTTTCTTTGATGTCAACTCCTTTATCTTAAAAATTAAGAGGTATTTAAAATTACTCCTACAGAGAGTATATCCATATTACTATGAAATCTTTTTCCTCCCAATTGTTCACAATCCACAGCAGGATGAATTACATTTAGCCTACGAATTCAAGAGCCCTTTGGCACACATTAGAGTGCTCCATGGGTTGAGCATAACCTGATCTTGAGACCATAGGCCTATGGTTATTTGATCCCCACAGTGGCCCTGAGACCATAGGCCAAGAACACTTGCTAAGTTAGGTTTTGTTTCACTCCTTACTATTAATAAACGTTACATAACAGTGTAGCATTTAGTTTTTCTTTTTTCTTTGACCTCTAAATTTTTATGGCATTATATTTATCTACTCTTAGAAGGAAGTAGCTTTTCAGGTAATCTGAAGGCTATTTCCTCTGTCTTTTGCTTTGTATTTCATTTTAGTGAGTGTGTTAATATTTTTGTATTATTTAAATATATTTATTGAATTAGTTGAATATATGTAATGCATTGTATGAAGATGAAAACCCTCAGCATGTTTTTAAGTAACCTCTTATTTTGGGTTACAAGTCTGTCAGGCTGGAGACATTTAATCATTGTGTATAGCCAGAATAATTTGGTCATGTAGGAAATAGGTTTGAACGAAAAACATTTTATGGTAAAAATAGAAGTAGATGCAGGTATTATACTAATGCACAATTTAGAGTGGGTTTAAAATGTAGTCGATAAAGTTTCTTTAACATTTTAGGTTTGGTTTTTACTTTATTTAGTGGCCTTTTAATTTTGTAGGTGGAGCAAATCCAAAAGTGTCAAGTCCAAATGGGTAGAATAATGTTCTAATCTGAGATTTCTTCTTTTTCAATTTTTAGTTGTTGACCTCCTCTACTGGAGAGATATTAAGAAGACTGGAGTGGTGTTTGGTGCCAGCTTATTCCTCCTGCTTTCACTGACAGTATTCAGCATTGTGAGTGTAACGGCCTACATCGCCTTGGCCCTGCTCTCTGTGACTATCAGCTTTAGGATATATAAGGGTGTGATCCAAGCTATCCAGAAATCAGATGAAGGCCACCCATTCAGGTGAGATGTCTGAAAAACAAGGCACACAGTGGCAACAGTGTAAACAGGATTAGTATTGAGACTTCATTTTATTATCTGTAGAGTAACAGGCATACATTTTTTTTCTGCTTAAATATAGTTCCATAGTACATATTTGCTAAAAAGCTATACCAAAAGCATCTACTTTTGAGATTTCCTAAACGTCGTTTCAAAGGCTTATGGTGGAAAAGACTGTTTTATGTATCATTAGCCTAACTCTATTACTTGTTTGGAATATTTATTTATTAGAAGTAGGTATTGGTTATCTAATTTAGTTTAATGGAAGTTATATCTTTTTAACATGATTAAGATTGGTGAGGGTTACATTTTTTAATTGCCTACTTTTTATGCTGTGCGGTAGCATGTGCTAGCTGATATTTCATACCTTTCTTTCCAGTAGTGTGCTTATGTTTTTCTCTTATGCTTTTCCTTCCTTCATGGCTGTGTCTTTTCTTTCTTTCTCTATGCATTACTTTATTATTTCTTGGAGAGCTTTATTTCAGCATCTTTTTGTCTCTGAACTATCATCTTCTACCCTTATTTTGACAGGTATACTCTAGCATTACATAACTAATTGCTATTGAGGTATACCTCATACTCTGCATGTTTTCCCCCCACTCATTGAGATATAATTCACATCCTATAAAATTCATTGGTTTTTAGTATGCTCACAGTTATATAAATATCACCATTTTCATCACACCAAAAACAAACTTCATACTTATTAACAGTAACTCCCCACCCAGCTGCTGACAACTACTAACTCACTATGTTTTTAAATGAACTCTTTGCCTCGAACTTCTATCAGTAACACCACTATCATTCTAGTTTTCAGGCTTCTGTTTTGATGTTATATTTGTTTTCATCTCACATAAAGGAAACCATTAAATTTTATTGTTTCCCACTTCTCCCTCAGCCTAGACCAGGAGTCTATAAACTATAGCTATGGCCAAGTTCAGTCTGCTGCCTGCTTTTGTAAATAAAGTTTTATTGGAACACAGCCATGCTCATTCATTTAGCTGGTTTCATACTATAATAGCAGAGTTCAGTTTGACAGAAACTATAGGGACTTCAAAGCCTAAAATACTTACTATCTGGCCCTTTGCAGAAAAAGTTTGCTGATCCCTGGTTGGACTCCACTTGTTACCAGATTGACTTCTGGTTACATCAGATTACTTCACCTCTTACAGATATTGTCAGATTAATTTTTCTAAAGTACCACTTTTACCATATTTTGAAGCATAGAGGCTCTCTGTACACTATAGGATGAAGTCCAGATATCTGTGTCTTGTCACTTACTGACGCTGTCCAGGGTTTGTGCCCATTTTCATGCTGCCTTCCTTAGCTCCCCACGTGCCTTAATCATACTTGTATTTAGTTCTGTGTTTGATTCAAGACCCAGCTCTGAAGAAGACTTCCCTAACACTGGCCCAAAATGATCTGAGAATTCCTTTTCTATTGCACTAACTATGGCTTTGGAATGCTTTCTAATTGTTTTGTATATGGACATCCTTTTTCTTCAAATACATTGCGAGCATTTAAAAACTGTTTTGGCATATGAGTATGTACCTGCTTAAAACATTATCTAGTTGGTGTTAATGGGTAAACCTAAATTGATTTATAAAGTTTAGAAGAAGAGACCTCCTGAATTATTTTGCATATTATAAAGACTGGTGTTTTGTTTTTCTCTAGCTTTCTCTAGTTGATGAATTAATGATGTTTTGTGAGTTTGGAGGAGAGACCAACATTTATTGAATGGCTCCTATATTGTCTGGCCTTTTATGTACATATTTAATTTTCATTATAATTCTATGAGACAGGTGATATTACACCATTTTACAGAGAGGGGAAACTTGGAATTCAGTAACTTGAAAGTGCAGCTTCAAAATGGCAGGGACACATCATGTCACAAATCATAAATATTTTTAATTAGTTATATTGAAATATATAAAAATGTTGTTAAGCCAAAACTTCCAAATTTTGTACAGTATGGGTTTTATACATCACTTGGTTTTAAAGAAGAGCTAATTGGACAGTTTTTCCTAGTTTCCCCAGTCACACTAGTGAAGGTCTGATACCCGTGGTCACTGGAAAAGAGTGATAAACAGTGCTGGCATTGCATTAGTATCTCATAAATGCCAGTTGAATTAATGTGATTATCCACAGGATGCCATTGATGGAAAATACTGTCTTTGTGCCTTATGGTCAGGCATCTTGTCTTCAGCAAGAACCAGCAGCAGCAGTACAAAGAAGCAGAAAATCAGCCACTTTTCTGTATTTCTCAAAGCTGCATGAATAAATTGTTGCTTGTTTAAAGGTTGATGTGAATCTTTGAGTATTTTTAACTTGATATTTATAACTTATTTTTTATTAATTATTAACCATTGTCTAATGGTGTGTTAGACCATGTACTAGCAAAGATATATTCCTGGTCCTTAACAGTTTATACTCTAGTAGGTAAAATATACAAATATATACACATCTGTATTTCAGACATGGATCTGATAAATACTGTAAGAATAATACAAAAGAAAGCATTATTAGAAATATACAGAGTGAGAGATTACATTAGGGTCTTATGGAAGAGAGTATCAGATGAGGCTTCATGGATGGGTGTGATTTTGAGATGGGGCTAACTGGCTACATAAGCTGTTACCAGAGGTGAGAGGAGAGCATTGCGGATTGCGGAGACAGCATGAAGAACAAATGCATTAAAGTTTAAAAATGTTTAGTGAATGACTCGTTTCTGGCTGCTTCATAGGGAGTAGTGGAAAATAAGGTTGGAAAGATTTAGGCAATTTCTCTGGTCGAAAAGTTGGGATCATAGAATCACAGTGTTTGAGCCTGAAGGGGTTTAGAAGGATCTGTTTTTCTAATTTACAGAGTTGGAACCCTGACCCTGAGAAGTTAAATTCCTTTCCCAAAGTTATATAGCTAGATAGTAGCCGGTCTTCTAACTCCTGCCTGAGCTCAGCCTAGATAGCAGCATCAGGGATAGTTCAAATAAGGCTAATCTGGCATTGGCTGACAGAATGGATTAGGATGTGGACAGATCAGACTGGTTGTGTGACTGATAGAATATTCCAGTTTGAAAATAATGAACACTTAAAATAGAGTGACAGCACTGTGAATAAAAACAAGGAGACATACTGGGGCATATTGCAGAGGTAAAACTATGGGACAAGGAGTTATCTAAGAGGACTGTTACTTCCAGCGTAAGTAACTGATGTCCACAGACATGGGAAGGTGATGGGGGGGACTGCTTCCAACAGACATCGAGAACACTTAGCACTTCTGAGTTGGTTCTACTCTGCTGAAATAAAATGGCTTCTTTGAAGCAATAACTAATGAAACAGTTTCTTGTATTTCTGTGGACTTGACCTTCCCCCAACCCACATTACAGTTGTCTTTTTAAATTTAATAATCCCAGCCATCTCAGTATAGATTGAGTCATCTGGATGGACAGTAACTATTATGTATTGCTGGAATTGCCACTCTATTTTTGGCAGCCACTTTACATTCTAGTGCCTGAAATGGGGCAGTTTCCCCTAAAGGATAGTCTGAAAAAGTTTAGGATTTAGAAATGAATAAGATCTTTGTTAGGAAAACTTGATGACACAACATAATGTCAATTTAAAGAAAAAACCAAATCCATAATGATAACTACTATTTATTGAGTGCTTCTTTATGCCCCATTGCGTTCAGCGCTTTACTCATGGAATCCTCATGATAATCACTGTCTTATAAATGAGGAAACTGAGGTTTAAAGGGAAGACTAAGTATCTTTGCACCGTTACCTAGCCAAGTAAGTGGCAGAGCTTAAGATTCAAACTCAGACCAGTCAGACTTCAAAGTATACGCTTTTTCTATCTAGTCAGCTGACAGTGTGTATCTTGGTGAATTTTTATGTTTTGCTTTTTGGAAACAATAGGCTTTTATAGTAGAATATTAATCTTTTATAGATATATAATTGCTGATTGACATTCCAATCAGTGATAGTTATGATGTGTTTTGTTTTCTAGGGCATATTTGGAATCTGACGTTGCTATATCGGAGGAGTTGGTTCAGAAATACAGTAATTCTGCTCTTGGTCATGTGAACTGCACGATAAAAGAACTCAGGCGCCTCTTCTTAGTTGATGATTTAGTTGATTCTCTGAAGGTAAGTTTATTTTGATTTTCATTTTTTTTACATACCCAGAATTTAATAACAAGAATTAGTATAAAATTCAATTTTCCATATTCAAATAAATGATAAAGATGTAATTAAATCACATTGCTATAAACTTGTGTTCTAAAATTCAGAATCCAGTCAAATAAGGATGGAGGAATGTGCTGTTTCTTTTTAAAGGAAAATAAATTATAAATTCATACTTTTGGAAATCAAAGATTTAAAGTGAGAAGAAATTAAAAGAAATTTTGACTGTAAGAATAAAGATTATCTAATGCATTTAATACTAGATATGATTTATTCTTGACTTTTAGAGTCTAGCACTTTTAGTTTCTTAGTTTGCATGTGATTCATATATATACGCATGTAAGCTATTTCATATCTTGAACTCTTTTTTGCAGGGTTTATTCTGGAAAAGATTTAGTATTCTGAAACAGTTCAACTAATTATCAGTTGGTAATCATTGGAAATTTTTGTTTATTTTTTGGATCTTGCTACATAAGCAGCTATTAGAATTTCACCTTGCCAATAAACTCTCCCAAAGTTCTAACTGACTCAAAACAAGTGCTAAACCGTAGTCATGTAATTTGAGCCCCAGGTACTGGAACTGTAGTGCTTTTCCTTTACGTAGAACTTGGCCATTTATGTTTTGTGTGCTATTGCCTATGACAACTCTGCTTAAGTCAGAGAGACTTGTTTCCAGTCTAAGCCTGGGTAAAAATGTAGTATGGTGGTAATTATCATAATTTTTCTTTTCCTAGGGCAGGGTGGGAAAAAAAATTTTTTTTCTTTTCCAGGAGGAATATTCTAGTTTGCAGTTTATCATGCAAACAAAGGAAATCATAAAAGTAAGATGATTGGGACTTTAGACTCAGAAAAACAATTTCTGAACTGGTTTAAGTGCTTAAAATGCTTTTCTTGAACAAATGTTTTAGCCTGTATAAGCCAATAGATGATACATGAATTTTAGCTGTATCATTCTCTTAAGTTTTGAAACCTAAGTTAACTTACTAATAACATCAAGGATAAATAATTTACTTTCTTTGTTTATCACTGAATTCTTGTACAGAGTGGTTGCATTTAGTGACTTACTGTTTATTAATGCTTTGAAATGATCTGAGGTTGGTCTATAAATAGATCGGTGTTATGTTGTTTGGTATGTTTAATTAGTTTTAAAAGATAACAAAAATATTTTGGAGTAAATGAAATAGAACCTTGTACATATGGCCTAGGAGAAACCATTTGCTATTCATTGAAGTGATATCTGTTATATATAGCTTGACTGCTGGGGTAGAACATATGTGAAAAGTCAATGAGAAGGTGACACTGGTACGATTTAAGATGGAAGGTCTGTAGGTAGGAATTAATTGAGAAGACACACCTAACTAGTGATAAAGAGCCCTCTGAATTTAGCAGTCATAGATCGTTAAGGGAGAGAGATGACTTCAAATAGAAGCATTACGAGATTGATAAAGGAGAGATAGTCATTGGTTTTACAGACTTAATAAAAATGCCAACAGATTAAACCAAAAGTCATCCTCTGCACAGGGTAATAATGAAGGCAGCTATATGTCTATAATTTAACATTTTTCTTGAGAGAAAAGTCACTCTTGAAGAAATCTCTTTAAAAACAAAACAGTGATCTGGGAATGTTCATTATATTCCAGTTTTTATAAGTTTGAGTGTGAAGTTTCCAGTTGCCTTTAATCAAAAGAAAATGTTTGATTAAACTTACGTTATCCATGCACAGTCCTATGTGTGAAAATTATGTAGGTGTAAAATTATTAAAATTTGTCAAAGGTAAGAGTGAGAAATCTGCTTTGCACAGGTATTTAAAAATAGAATATGAGGAAATTTTATGACTAAATTATGTGAGAAGTGATTTCTTTGCTGTTAAAGCTCATGTTTTAATTTCGGTGGAAAATTATCTTTGAAAACGATTATAATGAGGAAGCTAGCATAAATGAGAGAAACTGAACTTGATAAATTCTTGTGTTGAGTGACTTTTCCTGTTTGAAAATAACAGAGTAACACAGAATGAGGTAGATTTCCTTTCTGGAACACTGGTTTTATGATGTTTTAGAATATTATTTAAACATCCTTTATTTATTAATAGTGGGAAGAAAATACTTGCATTAGAATTATAGTTTGCTACCTTCCCCCCCACCTCAAGGATTAGCGATAACTTTTGAAAAAAGAAAAAAATAAGAGAAGAAAACTTATTTGGTTTCCCTGAGTAGTATTTTTGGCAATCCTAGAGCTCAAAGAAAGCTGCTTGGTGACTTCCCCAGATTGCGATTCATTTAGGGCTCCAAATGAATAACAGTTGCTTCATCATGTTAACACATAAAGTGAACCTGGCATTTAGATCTCAAAATCTGTTGAGACGAAAGAATAAGGCCAGGGTACCCGTCTTTGTCTCCCCATGCCAAGGTGATGCGTATGAAGCCCTTGGTAATTCAGATGCACACTCTGGTAATGTACGTGGTCTTCCTTGATAAACCTCGTGATTCTGCTACATGAAAATGTAATTAAATGTAACCCTTTCTTAATGTCATTGTATGTGAGCAGTACAGATTCCACCTGTTTCCCCTGACTGTAAGGGTACTACATAAATACAAAATACTTCCCTAAAATGTCTCTGTTGAAAAGGGAA
This sequence comes from Indri indri, assembly GCA_004363605.1. Taxonomy (NCBI): domain Eukaryota; kingdom Metazoa; phylum Chordata; class Mammalia; order Primates; family Indriidae; genus Indri; species Indri indri. The sequence goes on from RJWJ010008950.1 coordinate 35,436, forward strand.
GCTAATAAAAAGAAAAGTCTTGGTTCTTTATCAAAATTTTTGTTCAGGGAGTATATTCTGTATTACTTTTTGCCTTTAGTCACAGCAACTAGTAGGAGAAATCATATTCTCTCACACTAAAGCAAGCAAAAAAATGTTTTTTCAATTCCCGTTTTTTTTTTTTTTTTTTTACTTTTCAACATAAAGGAAAAGTTCATTTACTCTTTTTCGACTGATTTATTTTACTTCTTCATATGCACAGTTTAAATCTGGGGAAAGTTTGCTCATAAGTAGCCCCAGTCTCTCCAGTTGATAGATGAATTTGTGATCTTGTTTAAATAACACTGAGTTTTAAAAATTTTATAGAAGCAGGCTTTTTATTGGAATTACTTTGATTTTATATGTATCATAGCTAGGCAAATGGAAACCATCCTAATTTCAAGATAATGCAGTAGAAATTATTTTTGTTTTTAATTTTTGTCATTTAGAAAAATAGACAATGTATCAAGCTCTGTAGCTTATGTAAAATAATAGCTTTTAAATAAAAACTTGAAAGAGGCTTCTCTAGAACTCACTGTCTTCATAAATGCAGATCTGTTTGGTGCCTTCAAATTTATATTATCTACAGTTCTAGATTCTGAATCATAATTATCACTATTTCTGTTTGAAACCTTCTTCCTCAGAAATTGAAAATTTTAGAGTCACTCTTACTAGCATGTGAAGCTTTTCTTCTCCTTGTGTATTGCTTTCTTTTGGGCAGTGAAGGAGGAGCCTGTTCTTACAAAGAAATAACCAAACTCCAAGGCTTATCAGTCCTGTTATAAAAACCCTGATATGAAACAGTAGGCATCACTACCTGGTCTAGGTCTTCTGGTGGTTGACTTGGGCAAATAAAAATGAGAGATGTTCTGCAGATTTTCCTTTTAAATTTTGTAATTATTTTATTTATTTTGCTCCTTTGCAATTAACTACAAACTTGTAAGTCCTAGAAAAGATTTTAAGCATCCACAGATAGTGTAACAGTCCATTTCTTAGTCAAATAGTGTGGGCAAAATCACTGTTTTAAAAAGTTGTAGCATGAAGCTGTAAACCCTGGGCCATAATCCCCACCCCCAATTATAGAAGAAAAGCATATGACAGCCCCTACTGCTGCGGGACCAGGCTGCAGAGCTCTGTGCACCCCTCCTCCACCCTCGTGGAAAAATTGAAAAATTGTCTTCCATGAAACTTAGGGGAGAGCACACAGCAGAAGGTGAGTGGCAAGTGAAGCCTCATCTAAATTTATAGCTGCTCCCTTCATCCCTCGCATCATCACCTGAGCTCTGCCACACACCCACCCACCTTCTGGCGTCCATGGAAAAATTGACTTCCATGGAACTGATCCCTGGTGCCAAAAAGGTTGGGAACCCTGCTGCCCTACTAGACTCAGCTTTAGGGCTAATCGAATAAGCTTCTGAGCCTTTTTAGAGGGTTCTTGTCTTTTGAAACCCCAAATCCTAAAATGTTATCTAATAATTTTACTTTCTAAGGACTAAGACCAGGTGTTTTCCAGCAGAGGTTCTTATTTTTCTGTAATATGGCTTTGGACAATAAAGACTAGATTCTGTATGACACTAGTTCTGTGATTTTAACTGAAAAACCAAAATCGAAGAAAATTTCTTGTTATAGTTGCCTAAACAGGCAACCATAATGTTTCAGAATACAATCTTAAAATCTTTCATTCTGAAAGTGAGTGAAAAACAGGCCTGAGCTCCAGAAATAGCTGACCCAAAAGAACATTAAAATCCCACCCTCAGGCTCTTAGGCAGCTATTAACATATATATTCTGACAGTTTCCTTCCAGGTTTCTTAGGCTCACAGAAATATTAGAAGGGAAATAGGCTGAGGATGTAGAGACAGTCAAAGTATCACTAACTACTGAATGAGTCTGAAGGTGTCACAAAAAGTCAAATAGTTTTCAGAGTTTTAGAATGCAGAAAAGTTTTGAAATTGTCAGAATTGCCAAAGTAATATCTGAAATTTTGCTAAGTGCTCTCCCTCCGTTTTCCTTTGCGATGTCCCCCTCCCCCCAACTGAGACATAAGTCTGCAGAGCTCTTTAATCAGGTATGTGATACACAGTTAAATTTAATTCCCTTATTACTCTGGAAGAAAGACAAACAAGACATGGCCCTTGCCCTTTTTCAGTAAATATTTGTTAAATCTTCATTACATTTTGGGTCTCTTTCCTTCAGTCTCACTACTACCCAAAGGAGAGATGAGCTTTGACTTCCACAGTTAATAATACAGTTAATATTCCATGCAATTCCATTGCAAAGTATTTGCTATGGAATTGCATGGAATTTGTAGGTCCAAAATGAGAGCTGCCTGTTTACTTCTTTAAAGGGGTGTTCTTTTATTTATTATTTTATTTTTTTTTATGCACATCGAAGACATGAAAAAGTGGTGTTTATTGCCTTTTTTTTCTGCCTTATTATAACATGCATATTTGTGATGGATTCCCATTAATAATGGTTACTCTCTAGGTGGCTTGATAGGTTCTGTAGTCAGACAAACCTAACATCACTAATCTTTCTATGTCTTGGTTGACCCTTCTATGGGGATAATAACAATATTTAACTTTGGGGGGTTATTATGGGATTTAATTGACCTAATGCATATAAAGTATAGTCACCTCTGAATAGCATGGCTTTTAGGAAGAGTATCCTCAAAGAGGCAGATGACATTTGAGCCCCCTAGATGGCCCAGGTGTGAAGTCTTGGGCTTCTTTCCTTGTGGATTTGGAGTGAGGCCTTGTCAGTGACTTTAATGACCAAATTAGGCCTTATTTTTAGCTTGTGTGTGTGCTCCTATCTGGAGTCTGCCATGTGAAAGGTATGTTTATTGCTAAAGTGATTTCTTCTAAAATGTGGAAGGTCAATTCTTTTCCCTTTAGATTTGTGGACAGTGATGGATGAAAATAGCTCTCTTGCTCTGTAGTAAACTTGCTCAAGTGTAGAAGTTGTATTTAGCTTCTGCAATGGGAGTATATGAAACTATGTGAGAGGGAAAGGGCTTGTTAACTGGAGTTATCCTTTCTGCCAGAAGTTCCATAGCAGTTGCTGAGAACAGGGCTTTTTTTTTTTAACTTTCAGTTGACAGGTGTTAAGAATGCCTTCATTTACTCACTTGAACATTAGTTAAATTCACTTGTAGGGGTGACCAGAGTGTTGCTATTTGTAGAACTGACAATTGGTAGGCGAATCCACCATGTCTTCCTAACCTACAGTAAGTGTGCTTACTAGAGTCTGAACACCTTACTTAATGCTCAGTATCCAGCTCATAGCAAGCATTCAGTCAGATTTTGTTGAATGAATACATGGAGAAAGATATACTTTAGTTCAAGGGTTAGCAAACTATTTGGGTCATGGCCTCTTGTGGTACAGCCTGGGAGCTAAGAATGATGGTTTACATTTTTAAAGCGTTGTAGGAACTACAAAGAATAGTGAGATGGAGACTCTGTGTTGTCCACAACACCTAAAATGTTTACAGAAAAAGTTTGCCGATCCCTGCTTTATGTAATGGAGGTGCTAACTTTACTCTCCTTTTCATTTATACTGTGTTATATACTCCAGAATAATCACTACAGATGATGGCATCATGTTTGTTACCTACTAAATAGGTCAGAATGATTGCCAGACATATACATGAAGGCTTTGAATTAGGAAGCAAAGGAATTGCTGATGATCAGTGTTTAATAAAATTCACACTGACTTTGTACATGTAAGTTTTCAAGAACTGCTTTGAAATATCACTGAGCCTTTGTATTATAGGATGTTGTGAAGTTTTAGAACTGGAAGAAAACTTTGAAATTCTCTTATCCAGCCATCTCATGAGTAAACTAAAGTATGGAGAAGAAACAAAGGACTTCTCAAAATAAAATTGCTTTTTAGAAGCAAAGCCTTTTCCAAACTGCCTCATTTGATGATTTTTTTAAATCCCACATATTTAGGCCAGGCTCAGTGGCTCAGGCCTGTAATCCCAACACTTTGGGAGGCTGAGGAGGGAGGATCGCTTGAGCCCAAGAGTTTAAGACCTTGCTCTGAGCAAGAGCAAGATCAAGACCCCATCTCTACAAAAAATGACCCAGGCGTGGTGGTGCATGCGTATAGTCCTAGCTACTTGGGAGGCTGAGGCAGGAGGATCACTTGAGCCCAGGAGTTCGGGATTGCAGTGAGCTATGACGAGGCCACTGCACTCCAGCCTGAGCAACAGAGCAAGACTGTGCCTCAAAAACAATGGTAATAACCACCCAGAGTTTGAAGCTAGGGCACTAAAGTAGGAGAGTTTAGTCAGTTCATTGCAGTCCCCAGCCTCTAGAGGGGATAGTGAAATCCATAGGTACTATAATCTGACTTTGGACAAGTTATTGAACCTCTCTACTCTTTAATGTCTGCATCTCTTATGATAATGATAATAGTTCCTGCCTCATAAGGTTAAGAGGAATAAATGAGTTTATATTTGTAAAGCATTTAAAACAGTGCCCCCCAGCACATAGTAAGTGTATTAGTGTTTGTTAAATAAATCAAGAAGGTCAGAGGCTAAAAGAATAACAATGGTTAGTTTTATTAATAGGTAAAAAAGTTTGAGTCCTTATTCTCAAGGTTAGCTCTGGCTGTTAAAACATGAATCTCTGGACAGACAGTGCCTGATCTTTAAAATGCTAGAGGTGATTTTTTTTTGGTACCTGGAATCTAGTTTCCCTGGTAAGTATTCCTTGCCCCATTATTGCTTGTGAGATGTCTGAGATTTTAATTATTCGGCCATATATACCTTCAAGCACTCAACTAGTTAGTACTTTAAAATCAATTTTAATAACCAATTCTCATGATACTTTTCCATTTAAAAGCCAAATATGAATAAGAACCAAATGATATTGGAGCTGAAGGGGTAAGGTGTAACTATGGCACATTTTCTGATCTCAGAGAAAACAGAATCAGCTACTTGGTAGGGTAGTCCAGAGAAAATGGGTCAATTCTGTTAATTGTTTTCATTAGGATTCTGAAATTCTGAATCAAGACTCGTGACTTAGAAGTGAAAGTATTATTTTACCAAGTCTTCAAGGTATATGCCTGTAGTAGGTTAGCATTTAGATGGGATGCTTTTATTTGAAAGCTTAAGAAACTTAAATTTTGTTTATAATGGGCTGTTATTTTCTTATAGTTTGCAGTGTTGATGTGGGTATTTACCTATGTTGGTGCCTTGTTCAATGGTCTGACACTACTGATTTTGGGTAAGTCTGCAAAACCATTGGAATGAACAATTGCTGGAAAAAAATATTGTGTGCAAGGAGCTTAGACACATTTAATTATCATCATATCGTAAAAAATAAATGTGAGGTTGTGATCTCTTTAAATAAATTGCTGATACTGCTGCTCCGTTTACTGAAGTGCTGCTTTAGTCCCTGAAGACTGCTCTAACAATCAAACTAGATAAAGGGTGGCCTTATCATCTTATGATGCAGTCATAAGCCTAACTGGGGTTGCCTGTATTTTATAAAATCTGTTTGATGTGACTTTAAGCTACAAAGAGTTCATACAGCTTCACACAGTTAATTCATTTCTCTGGAGTGGCCCCCTCTACAGCAGATGCATCCAGAAGATCCTGTGTATTTATTCATTCATTAGGAACACTGTTAGATAGTTTTTTAGTGTTTGTTCCCCCTAAATCATTCTAGTCTTTTTAAAAGGTTATGTATTTTCTTTTTCAGCTCTGATTTCTCTCTTCAGTGTTCCTGTTATTTATGAACGACATCAGGTAATTTCTTAACTGATTTCAGAATACAGAGCTCACTCTGTTATGTGGGATTTACAAAGGTGTAAGTGCCAGTTTTCAAAACTTGTAAAAATGAGAAATGTGATGGTTTCTTAAGCCTTTAATTTGCTGGCATATAGTAATGGTTAATAAGATTCTTTCGCAACATTATGTATCTAATAACTCCTTTATGCCTCTCTTTCAGGCACAGATAGATCATTATCTAGGACTTGCGAATAAGAATGTTAAAGATGCTATGGCTAAGTAAGTATTTAAAATCTGCAACTTTACTAGGATAAGCTGTGCTGGATTTTGAGAACAGTGCAGTACTTTCATATTACAGGCATGAGTAACATGTCTCCATGAGACCCTAAGTGTGACATCAGAGTTGCCAAAAGATTTTTTTCCTAGAATTTGGATCATTCATTTCAAGTTTACTGTGTGTATTTAAGGCTTTGTTTAAATCTAATTCATGAAGCCAAGGTGGCAAAATTATATCCTATAATTTGATAGCTTCGGCATTTGATTTCCTGCATAAGCTGAATGGTATACAAGTGGTTCTTGGAGGATGGCATTTTGAGAAAAACACAATACTTGAAATTTTAAAATACTTACATTGATATTTCCCCCCCCCCCCCTTTTCATTTGTAGAATCCAAGCGAAAATCCCTGGATTGAAGCGCAAAGCTGAATGAAAAAGTCCAAAATAATAACAGGAGTTTATCTGTAAAGGGGATATTCATTTGATTACATGGGGGAGGGTCAGGGAGGAATGAAACCTTGACATTGCAGTGCAGTTTCACAGATCTTTATTTTTAGCAATGCACTGTTTGAGGACAAATTACCTGTCTTGACTGCCATGTGTTCAATATCTTAAGTATTGTGAGCTGCTATGTATGGATTTAAACCATAATCATATTTGTTTTTCCTATATGAAGCACTGGCAAATAAAAAAAGATCTGAGAAAGTTGTATATTACACTTTGTTGCAGGTAGTCTTGCTGTATTTTGGGAAGTTGCAGAGATGGTGGAGCTGAAAAAAAAAACCCTTTTCACAGTTTGTGCACTATGTGTGGTCTGTGTAGATTGATGCAGATATTCTGACATGAAATGTTTAGACAAGATCATACCACTAAAGCAGGAATGAAAAAGCTTGCCTTTCTGGTATGTTCTAGGTGTATTGTGATTTTACTGTTATATTACTTGCCAATATAAGTAAATATAGATTATATATATATCTATCTATATATAGTGTTTCACAAAGCTTAGACCTTTACCTTCCAGCCGCCCCCACAGTGCTTGATATTTCAGAAAGTCATTGGTTATGTGTTTGTAGTTTCAAAGCTAGAAAAAAGAAAATATATTTCTAGGAGCACTACCATCTGTTTTCAACATGAAATGCCACGCACTTAGAACTTCATCACGCAGACTTACTGTAGTTAATTTTGTCACGAACTCTGTGGACTGAATCTCATGCTTCCAAAAGCGTTTGCAAATATCAAACATTGTTATGCAAGAAATTATAAAATGAAGATTTATACCATTGTGGTTTAAGCTGTACTGAACTAAATCTGTGGAATGCATTGTGAACTGTAAAAGCGAATTATCAATAAAGCTTATAGACAAAATGTGTTCGGTAGTTTGGTTTCATGAAACTGCAAAAGATTAAAAATACAGAGGACAGTGTTCCTTTGAAAACAAAACTCGACACTGACCATGTTTACATAATCAAATTTATTTGACACATAACAAAATGTTTTTAAATTATGTATTTTTTATACTTTCATAACTGAAAATAAATTCATGCACCAATACTTAACATATAGAATACAGTGCAGGATTTGTGAACATACATAAAATCATACCATATAAATGTTTACAAATAAGATTTAAGAAGTTTGTGTGACACACAGACACTATTGCTCTTTAACTGTAGTTGTACATACCATTGCTCAGTTCATTGTTCTTCCACATGGTTATTTCAATGCAAGATCCCATCAGTATGAAAGGTCAGTAATACAACAGAGGCAGACACGGTTATCACTCAGCATCACCAGTCACATGGTTACAGAAAACAGAATTAGGACTGCATGGGGCCTCTACTGTGGGCCCAACAACCTATCAGTGGATTAATGTAAGGCATTGATAAACTGGCATATAAAAATAGCTTAATGAGTGATCTACTTTGTTTAGAATGCTGAAGCACTTCTGTGGTAAATATTAATCTATTCTTTAATTGAAAATGCTTCATCTTACCTTTTCTCTAAACTGACAAATGCAAAGAGCCAGTAACCCAAGATCTAGAATTTTAGTTCACTGGCCAGAAGGACTAATTGTGTCTGTGCTCAGAGCCACCAGTCCCTCACCAGCCTTCCTTTCAGTGAGCGCTGTCAGCCCATCCTGTAGTCAGTGGTTGGCTACGCACATAGAGGGGGTTTAAGAGTGGCTTCTGGTAAATATTGTCCAAGTCATATTCCGTCCTACAACCAACTCTGAGGAAATGTAAGCTAAGTTACTTTGTTTTATAATTTTGATTTATTAAAAGTATCTTGGGGCTTAGAATTTGTACTGCAGAGCATTTTTTTCTTTCTTCCCAGTCCAGACTTTTTTTTTTTTTTTGAGACAGAGTCTCACTCTGTTGCCCTGGCTAGAGTGCCGTGGCGTCAGCCTAGCTCACAGCAACCTCAAAACTCCTGGGCTCAAGCAATCCCTCTGCCTCAGTCTCCCACGTAGCTGGGACTACAGGCATGCACCACCATGCCCAGCTTTTTCTATATGTATTTTTAGTTGTCTAGCTAATTTCTTTCTATTTTTAGTAGAGACGGGGTCTCGCTCTTGTTCAGGCTGGTCTCGAACTCCTGACCTCGAGGGATCCTCCCTGCCTTGGCCTCCCAGAGTGCTAGGATTACAGGCATGAGCCATCGTGCCCGGCCCCCAGTCTAGACTTGACCTGTATAGTTCATCTGAAGCAAATCAATGAAGTCAAGTCAACTACATTCTGGGAGTGGTAAGCCAAGGTGCAGCCTCAGGTCACCTCATTTATTACCATTTTAAGATTTAACAAAAATCAGATCATCCTCTTGGACCTACTTGAGCTTTTTGTTTTTTTACCTTCCACTTTGTTGTAGTACAGGTTTGTTTAATTTGAATTCTATTTTGGATTTTGCAGATTTGGCACTAAACATATGCAAACCCATTCTACCCCCTCCTGAACTTAAGTTCCTTTGCTGCTCACCTTCCTATAACCACTGTTTTCCAAGCAGGTAACTGATGTCTTTCATTTAGGAAGCCTTGACACACAAACACAGGACATGGGTAACAGACTGTATCTGCTAAGGGTCCTGTAGCCCTCCTCGGTTTTGAAGTTGTAGCACCATATATAGAAAGGAGACAATTTGTGGGAGGTGAGACAGCAGCCCACACGACTGGAAACTTTCAAAGGCACTTAATGGATATAAAACTCTGCAAATGAAACGTTAAAAAATTAAGTTTCTCAATGTCTTTATACATGGCTCATTTGGTTTTGAAAGCTAAATGAACAGAGGCTATGGACATTTCTAGTACTTCAGTGCATCTAACTTAAGCTGTTTTGTTCAACTTATTTGTAAAAATGAACATTCTTGAAGTATATAGAAACATAATAGCAAAACATCTTTTGTAAAAGTTTTGATGCAAATTAAAAGCTACATATAGGGTAACTGAGGCTTTAAATTTTGTCAGTGGGCTACATTATCAGACAGGATTTGTCCATATAGTTAGTATGTAGATTTTAGTCTCAGGAGCAGAGGCCAGCGGTCTTAACATTTTAGAACTTGACCTTCCTTCTTGGCATCACAGTTTGGAGTCCAGATTACGGGAGCAGTCATACAACTTCACTAGCATTTTGAGGTTGTGCGTCCCCGCAGCATGCAGGCGTTTCCCAGCAGCTAGTGGCGAGGAGGCGCCTCGGCACTGCCTCTGCAGTTGCTGGTTGGTAGCAGCAGTAGCAATAAGGTAAGAGGTTTCTGGCATTTATAGACATCGCCACACAAATACACTGGAAAAACAGACCAAACGGTCATTTTGCATGGCTGGACATCATACTTGGATCAAGTGCAAAAAACAATCTTGCCAAAGTGCTCGAGTCAAGCTCAGGGGATATACTGAACATTTCAATTCCAAAGGTAAACCAGAGATCTTGCCACCAATTTAAGGTCTACTGCTCCTTTTAAAAGGTCTATTGTTTGTTGGGGTTTTTTTGGGGGGAGGGGTTGTTCCACCCTTTCAGTAGCTTGAACGTGCTGAACGTGGTCAGTCAGGACTTTTGGCAATTTGACTTCATACTATCTTTCCTGTTACTTTTGAAAAGGTTTTATCAACTCCACTTGAGTCGGAGAGCCCTTTCGAGTGTTTAGCACAGAGCTAGGGAACATAGTATGCCCCCATGCCTACAAAAGCCTAGGAGCCCTGCATTTTTAAGGTTACTTCTAAGCCTTTTACAGAAAACAGAAGTCACCTTGTATCTCCTGCACTAGGGTAACCAATTTGTTTATATCTTATTCTTAGCTTGTTTCACAATTTGGTGCTGCTTTGAATGGGTTTTTATATTCCACAGGGACCTGCTGTCAGTACTATCTCAAGAGCTCTAAGTGCCAGAAGTGGTTGGCACAGCAGCTGGAGATGGGTGCTCCCAGGCAGGCCATGAGAAAGCATCCTTGCAGTCATTTCCTACACAATGCTTTTAGGTGAGAAGTGGATTGACATTATGTATAGATTCCTTTCCCACAACCTAACTCAGACCACTAGAAATATCAAGATTCCTGTATTTCTTCTTTATCCTCTCAAGAGTTTTGCTTGGGCTGAACAGAAACCTATATTCATTCTGCAGTAAAGCTGTTCAAGTGTGTCAGTTGTGGAGAAGCTGGATGAGTTAGAATGACCTAGTCACATTCCTCACACACTCTGAACAAATGCCCAACACTCGTGATCAATTGGGAGTTCTTAAAAGGATATAGGGATTAATTTCCACTGTAACCTGATTATACACAACTGAAGGCAGACCTCTCGGGTCTCACTCACCTGTCCCTTCCCCCCAGCACATGCCCCTGCAATCCCAGGACAGCTCTAGTTGGGACAAAGGCCCATCAAGATCTGGCTTGAGAGTCACCAGACTAAATACCTTACAGCTGACAAGTCCGTGCCTTCATTAGGACTCATGGAGTCTGCTGTTTACTATCCCCACATCAGCCCCTCCCCACACCCCTGGGTGAGAGGTAGGGACATCCAAGGTAAGGAGGGAGAGGTGGCCAGGCCTGGGGAGTCAGAACCAGATGAATCTGGTTAGTACCTGCAGTCGTCTCCTCCAGTGCTGACCACATACTTGTCGTCATAAGAGAAACGGATGTTCGTCACGTGAGCTGAGTGACCAAAGTAACGCTTGTGTTTGGACTGTGAACAAAAGCGAATGGAGACAACGTAAAGACCGCGCTCCTCCCAGCAGCCACAGCCCGCCTCCAGGACTCAGGTCCCCTCCTCCCCAACTGTTACTCCGGGGATCCCCATCGGGTCCGCGCTCCTCTGTGAGCCAGGCTTTGGCTGACTTTCCTGCCTCTCGTTCTTGCCCTGCTTGTGTCCGCTTTGTCCACCCTCACTTCTAGCTTCCAAGACTACCCCTCCAGAGGGAGATGAAAAGGTTAGTCATTGCCACGTCTCCACAGAACTGGGACAAGATTCCTCTATCTCCCAGAGAGCCGTCCAGAGGTGGCCCCTTCTCCCATAGACTACAGAACAGAGAACCTGCAGGCAGTATGGGGAGGTTACTGAGGAAGACTCACAAATTTTTCTGTGCATGGGAAATCAAAGAGCTTCACAAGCCCAAAATCATCTCCTGTAACAATGTTCAGGCCAGCGTGGGTCACACATGCGCAGTTGACATCAGCCTTGTCTGCATTTCGCGGCCAGATTCCAATGACTTCATCTCCCAGAACACTGTTCCAACAGGAAGAGGTGTTAGGAGGAAGACGTGAGGAGGTTTCCTGCAGCCAGTCATCTCCTCCCAGGGATGAGAGGGAGAGAGGGACATTTTGCATAATTCAGTAGGGTCACAGAGCTCTTCTAACAAGGCATCTGTCCCCTGTCCCCTTCCCCTCTGTACACTTGTCCCAGCTCTTACTGTTCCCCTCTTCCTCAGTCCCATAAACTCCAAAAAGAAAAATTAGCCCCATCTTTGATTCTCTCCCCTTTCCCTACGGTCCTCATGAATGTGCGCATGTTGGGGAGAAGGGTGGGGCCTCCTTACAACTCCCAGGTCGGATAGTCTCTTTTCCCTTGAGTTAACCAGGTTCCCACCCTGCTAAATAGCAGTTCTAGCCCCCGCATCCTTCCCCTGGTGACTGGAGGCCTTGCTGTGCACCTGAGGTTGGCCGAGAGATGGGAGATGGTTTCCCTTTGCACTTGCTAGACGGGGTTGGGGACTTGTAGGAGAGATTACACAAAAAGAGGAGACTTAGCATTTCAAAAGCCCAGGTTAGACCAAAACCAGTGATCTAAACTGGTGCCAAGAAGCCTCCCACCTTCACCCCCAAAGTAAAGATAGCTCCATCTCTGAACTTGTTTAGATCCTGGCCGTACACAAACTTGGAGGCTGAGCCTGGGACAAGAGACTCCCTTGTGATCTTTTCTTCAAGAAGTGTTTCCCTCCAGTCACCTTGTCCAGGAGGCCCAGGTGATCTTGTCAATGACCATGGCTTCGGTTACTTGCTTCCCCAGGGGCACCTCATGCACCTGGCGCTTATAGGCTCCGGTTGACACCTGTAGGTAGAAGGGAACCCATGTTCGTCAACTTGCTCTCTAGTCCTGAAGACTCCCCTCTGGTGTGCTGTTGCCCAGAACACTGGCCCAGCCTCTGCACCCCTAGGGCTTCTCTCCAAGTCCAAGCCCAGCTCCAGGCTGCAAAGCCTGTGGCCAGCCCTCAGCAAAATCTTCTCATCCATTTTCTCCCTATTTTCCAAAGTCCTAAGGCAGTGGTTCTCCAAGTGTGGTTCCTGACCAGCAGCCTTGGAAACTTGTTAGAAATGAAAATTGGTGGGTCCCAGCCCAGGCCTACCAAATGGGACACTTTGAGGGTGGGACCCAGTAATCTGTGTTTTAACAGAGCCTCCAGGTGTTTCTGATACACAGGAATCCTTGTTCTCAGGGAACCAAGGACCTTTGGTAAAACAGAGGTAAGGCAAGTTTTCCCACAGCCGCTGATACAGGCGATTTCTGAAGTGTCTAGGACCTGACCCTTGATTCTCTGAGAGTCTTCTAGGGAAAACTGACCAGGGGAAACTGACCACCGTCCTACGTCAAGGGCATTCTCCAGCAAACCGCTGCTGCCTTTATCTCCTGCCCCCTCTCCCTGCAGGGCCTCTACCCCAGCCCCCAGGCTTCCCTTCCGGAATGAACTAAGATCTTTTCCACATCAGGGCTTTCACACAGATGGCCTGGAACAGTGTTCCGCCCCTCTTTGTTGGCTAACTCCTACACACCCTACAGACCTCAGCTTAAATATCACTTCCTGGGAGAGGAAGTGCATCTAAATTCAGCACTTGGTTAAATGCAGCACCCTGTACTTTTCCTTTTCAGTACATCATCGCAATTTGTAATTTTAGGTATATTTTGTGATTCTTTGATGCTTGTCTTCTCCTTTACAGAGCAAGCTCCAGCAGACAGGGACCAGTCCCACCTTGCCCATCCAAAAGCCTAGCCTGCTTCTGTAAATATCTGATGAATGGATGAATGAATACACCCTCTCTCCCTTCGCAGTGAATATCTAACTCCAGGCCAGCTCACAAGTGCATGTTGGTTGAGCACTGGAGACATCATCGTGTTTTTAGCTGTCAGTCCCAGGAGGGGACTCCTCGATTCCTCCCTGCTGGTCACTTCCCCAGGCCCACTGTCTCGAGTCCAGGTCCCATGTGTGGGGAGCCACGCTACCCAGTAGGGTTTGGAAATAAGTATAAAAAGTGACAACAGGGCTTAGGCATAGCCCAGAGAACTAGAAATTAGGGAGCTTTGAAGGAGACGTGATGAGAAGATTAAGGATGATTAGGGCTTGTGTTTCCTGCTTTTCTTACTGAAGAATAACTCTTTACTGTTTTAAATTCTATTTCTTCAACCTTCTTAAATCCTCTTAGCCTCTGTTTCTACATTTATAAAGTAGGGGGAAAGTAACAGTACTTAAAGAGTGAAGAATACATTAGTACATTGCCAGGTACCTAATAAGGACTCAATTAACATAAGCCATTGTTGTTATTGCTATTATTACTGGTTGCCCCAAATACAAGTAAACCCAAAGCATACCTGAATGTATTTGCTATCCGCAGAAAAATCCATCTGAATCACAAAGCTTGGGATATCTTTGCAGTAGCCAATGCGGTTCAGATTTGTGCCCTGAGTGAGGTCATAGAAGTCAACCGTGTGTTCAGAAGAACCGACAGCTAAGAATCGGTTGTCTGGGCTGATTCTAGAAAAAGCAATCCAAGAGCATGGTCCATGAGGAGGGCTGTGTGGGGCTGATCAGGTAAGAAGGCTGCTCTGGGTTGGGCCTTCTAGGCCCAAAGGCAAGGAGATCCCCCTCGTGACACATGTGGCTAGCTTCTGACATTCTATGGAATTTGACCATTGCTCTGGATCGAATCCCTCGGAAGTAAGGAAATATATGCACGCGGCCTTTGTAGAATGGTATTTTATAAGTAGTTTTTACCATGCTCATGAAGTCAGCAAAGACTTGTCTGAGAATGAACGTGTGAGAAGATATCCTTTCATAGTTGGCCTGTTGAAAGTGACCTCTCACAGCTGAGTTCTTCATTCCAGCCCTAGCCCTTCTGGAATGGGAACCACTGGTAGGGAGAATGCTCACCTTTCTCCTCCCGCCCTGCACAGATCATGTACCTGATATCTTGGATAGCAGATTTCCGGTCTCGCTTTTTCCCCCAAACTTTCAGGCTGTTCACCAACAAGATGACAAATTCTCCGTTCTTCATGCCAATGGCCACCATCTCCCCGTCAGGGCTGTAGGCTGCACACCGGGCAGCATGGCCCAGGCTCACCTTGTTCAGCAGCTTCTACATTGATACAGAGTAAAGTCCCCTGAGCCCTTGGCCACCTCAGCTGTTCTCCAGGGGCAATCATGCACCAGGCCAGAGTAGTCGGGCTGCCTGTGCCGCCACAGTAGGCCACCAAATCTTTTGCCTCTTATAGTAAATGTCCCTGAGTAGCTGAGGTGGGCAGTACGTTTTGATTAGAGCACTTTGGGGGACATGTTTTAGGGCAGGGTTTGGCAAACTTTTATCTTAGACTTTGCAGGCTATGTGATCTCTGTTGCAATTACTCAACTCTGCTGTTATAGCACAAAAGCAGCCACAGACAACACTTTAAACAAATAAGCGAGGCTTAATTTGTCGAAACAGGCAGCAGTCTGGACTTGGCCCCCGAGCCATAGATTGCCAACCTCTTCTTAATGGGAATGAGCTTGAGCTTCAGCCTCTGCTAGTTCAAATCCTAAATCCTGGCTCTGCCACGTACTAGCTGGGCATGTTTGGGTAAGTTACTTCTCAGTTTTCCCATTCATAAGAGGTGGTATTAATACTGCTCCTGCAAGGTTGTTGTAAGCATTAATAATTGTGTGCATGAAGAATCTGGTATATAGTATTCAATTAATGATAGCTACTCTTAATAATAAATGTAGTAAATTATAAAAATTAACTTAGGAGTATAACAACTTCACTATGCTTTCGTGTATCTATTCTTTGGCCTTTACACTAAAAATATGATTGAAACATTTACTAGCCATTCAAGTATTTAATTATTAGAACTTAAGTACTTGTTTTAACACTAGAGGTAACTTGGTAACATTAATCTTTCTTCCCCACTCCACCCCCCAGACAATTCCTTGCTGTTTTTCATTTTTACCCTGGATGGACTTTAAAATTGTTTTCCCAAACCCTTAAGAGAAACCTTGTTGGGATTTTGATGGAAATATGTTAGCTCATTTGGCAACATTTGACATTTTAAATCATTTTTAATCTTCTTATCCAGGGAAGACATGATTTGTCTGTTTTTTTAGGTTTTGTGGGTTCTTTCATAACAAGAGAATAATCATTCTCAATTAGATTATTCCTGTAGTATAAATATTTATAGATGGATATACAGGTAAAAGATACATAGATAAGGTGTGTGTGAGTGGGACTTCTTTTGTTATTAGGCTTCTAACTGAATTGCTGACTTGAGACTGACCCATCCCCCATCTCTGCCTTGAGCTGGCTGGACCTCTCTTGTCCCTCAGCTCCCACTGCCACGCAGCCACTTACAGACATCTGAGCCCAGCTCACCTTGTCAGCCAGGTCCCAGATCCGGGCTGTGCCGTCGTTGCTGGCAGAGATGAAGATGTCCTTGGAGGGGTGTGTGGCCAGGCCCCAGATCTCTCCTTCCATGTGTCCATCAATCAGGATGTTGGAAGCAGC